>JNDT01002411.1:0-12290 GCA_000697055.1 Saksenaea vasiformis B4078 | reverse complement strand
CTGGCCGCAGTTCATTGCTTTGCGTAGAGACATAGTCGCCGAATCCAATGTCTCGCAAATTCTGTGCTTAGTCGAGGAAAATCAGGAACTTGGAACGTCCTCCAATATGAAAACCGTAGCCTCGGAGTAGAACCGTTACACGATCGAACGTCGCTCTCAAATAGTCAGGAAGTTGGGCGTAGTAGCGTTCATTCTTGAAAATTTCGGTTACAGTAGCGTTGAAGAGCTCGTGGAAGAAATCATCGATTGTTTGTCCCTCATAGGTGAAGACATACGGGCAGACTTGAAGAAGCATCCACCTTTCCGGAGTGAATGCTCCGTTCTGGCCAATTTTCAGACACCATTCGAGAATCATAAGTCGTGTGATCAAGAGAACATCCACAAGCGCTAGAGCCTGATCACCATACGCTTTCTTCTTCTTAAGGTCATCTAGTTCCGCATGTTTGGCGTCATAATCAATTTTCACCGATGTTCGCAATTTTAGGAGTGTCATCATGTCTATTGAACCAAGATCTGTGCCACTGGTGTTGAAATAGAATCCCCATTGCTTTGCAAGTAACTCGATTACTGTTCGCGTTTTACCACATCCGCTAACACCGAAAAGTGGCAGCAAATCCTCCAGTTTACCGTTGATCCTTTTCATAGCCTCTTCTGACGTGCTTACTGTGGTGTTCTCGAACGGTTTTGAAGGCTGCAATAAGAGGAACGATGGTCGGGATTCGCTTACTGGATCATCAGTTCTCCTCCATATAATAGGCAATCCTGCCAGGCTACCTTCAGTCCTAGGTATGTCAATCTTTCCTAGAACAAAGTCTTCAAGAAACACAGTCAGAGGGCGATTGTTTGAGAAGAAATCATCCACGATATTCTCAATCAAAGATACCACAGTTGATGAGCGGAAAGAAATTAAATATTAACGCGTAGATTTACCAGGCACGTCTCGGATATGGGCCGACGAACCAAAGTTGCTTATCGAGGATGAGGCTAGACGACGTAGACAACATAATGACATACAGTAAATGACGTGTGTGAGAAAAAGGACAAATATGAACAAGTAGCCGTGTGTCATTACATGATGGAGGCGGCTGCACAATGATGTGGATCGTTCTCTTCGGCGGTACCACTTGGAATATATCCGATATCTCATCTACCGGGGCTAGCTCCATCTTGTCATTCACGCTGCCAATCATCAATGGTGTTTTGTCAACAGTGTATGGAATCGAGACACGCCAGAGTGTGAGTTTATCCGCAGCAATGTCGTCAAATTCGGGAGTCTTTTCTCTCTTGATCGCTTTTTTAAGTTGACCAACTGTAGCTGTCGAATCAATCTCAACAGGAAATGCCCTCAATAAAGGTTCACCCTCGACGACGCAGTAGAGGTTCAATGGAATATCCATAGCGGAAGAATGTGACATTGATCGGCGTGAGTACGAGAGGAAGGTATTGTCAGACCACTGCGCACCAATGCGTTTTTGGAGCTCCGAAACTCTATTTCGAGCCCTTCAACTGGAAGTGACGTACAATGATGGGTTCGATGCTCGGCATCAATAGCGTGTGCATAGCAAAACCCAAATAGTACGTATGCGGCATAGATATTGGCTGGCAGCTGTGTCAGACATATGACCACATCAAGGGCGGAAAGACCGTCAGCAAATTTTGTTTAGGCGCAATTAAGCGTACGAATGATGCGTGTGTGGAAAGCTGGCGAGACGAAATTCATCTCTGAAGAGGATCAAAAGCAGTTGGAGGATGGATGCATTTTTGTTCGTCATAAGAGAGGGAATCCAACGGAACCTGTTCATAATGAATGCATTGTGAAAATCAACTTCAAAACTTCGTGTATTTAGTTGGAGGTTGACATATGAGAGAACTCGTACACATGGGATATTTGAACCATTGCATGTTTCCAATGAAGTCATTGAAAAAACTTGAACGGCAGGTGCTGAAGCTTCCATCGGAGACACTCAAAGGCTTCACGATCGGTACATGTGTGCTGAGACCCCAGAGTCCCAGTCGACCCATATGCAACATTAACTAAAGCTTCCTAAGTCTCTGATAGCAAATTTCGGTAATCTGCTGATTTTGTGTGAATCGTTGTTGTGTTGTACTATCTTACAAGTTCTTTTTATGGCAAAAGCTTGATTCTTATATTAGCATGCTTCATGTCTTATTGACGAAACAATTTTTAAGATCTGCATATTACCCACAAAAATCCACCCTTGGGATATTTCAGGAACATGCGATTATCATCATTTCTGGGACACCACAAAAATTCCCACCAAATTTTTACCCACAACGGTCTTTAGCGCACCCCTCACCTCCAGCTATGCACACCGACTGTCGTCGTAGGCCCGATCTCACATATTCTCAACACACTGCCTACGAGCCCTCCGCACAAAAAGAACCCAGCTAACATACTGGAAATATACTTGGGTGACTCTATTCTGTTTGCTGCGCCAAATCGATGACCTCTGCTATTCAGCAAAAGATTTCCACTAAGACATCAACGAGCATAGTCCGAGCATCTCTCAGTTGGACAGGTGCTGTTGTTTTTCTCGGTAATAAACCATGATGGTTTGATTGGCAGCTTCCTTTCTAGGTATAAATACGGATTTGTCCATATTCATTATTCATTGTCCAAGTTCATCAAAAATATGAGTGATGAGAATTTTGGAGACGTGCTTTGGGACCTACGGGTTTTGTTTAGTCAAACACAGTAGAGATGACTTATTACGTTACGCACCCTATGACTATGATCAGTATTGAGAACTGTCGCTGGCAATGTACTGGTATGCAGAAAGTAACTCATCGAACGCAATTCCACGCAATCATTGTACATATTCGTTAAACACTTTGCACTTCGAACTGTGCCGTCGTAACCGTTTTTATCTCCAAACGAGGAAAACGTCGGATTTGCCATCCTTATTATATTAGAAACCCCCTCCAGGCTCCCTCTCTTCTTCTGTCACAATCCGTTTGGAATTACGCGGGAAACGACGTAAGCTAAGCCATAATAGGGAAAATGTCGTGTCGAATGGTCCAAGGTCCAAATAAAGAGATGCGTACTGCATGACATACTCATTGGAAAACCCGCTACCAACCATGTAGCAAGAGATGTCGTATTAGCTGATGATGCTCGCCGATGGCTCGAGAAAATGGACCAGGTCCCACTCCGGAATGAAAGCAGCTACGCATCATATTCATCAGCTCTCGAGTTACTGCTCCGTTGTGAGAAAGTATCACAGGAAATTCTTTGGATAAGGAGCGCGGTAGGTTTTTGATAATTTCATTGTCATGTCCCAAGTATGATCGACCGCACCTTTTACATTGATATCTATACGACATGACATATAAATTGTCGTTTGCATCGAAAAGCTTTTCTTGCAATTGGTCTGTCTGCCCAATCACGCACGCAAAACTTTCCAAAGCATTGAAGGCGCTTGAAATCCTTGGTAGTAGATGGGCTGGCCACACAAGTACACGAGGATGATAAAGCGGTGAAGGGTCTAATCTTGTTTGGCCACGGAGAGCAAAATACGGACTGGGCGGTATCAACCAATAACTCTGACTCTGGTATCATTTGGGAATACTTTTAGGTGATTGTTCCATTTCCTTCTTTAGTCTATCTCGCAAGCTGGCCAGGTACTGAATGTGTAGCGATCCATCTGACGTCTCGTCATTACTATTGTCTTCGCTTGGAGGGAGTCCCCCTGGATTCGATTGCGTTTCTTCCATGGAAGCCAATTCCATCCTATCGACTTCATCAGACAAGTTGTCTGTTTACTTTTAGCATTGATGTATATTTCACGGGAGTTCAACAGCAACACATACACAAATTGAGATCAGATGTTGAAGACGGTGTTGGATCTTGCTGAGACGACTGGCTTTGATTGTAATCCATTATAATTAGAAAAAAATAATAGACTGGAGTCAAAAGTGGGCGTTATATATAAGCTATTTCAACGAGGAACCAAAAGCATTTGCTTGTCCGTTAGTTGTAGGGACTTCGTCTCCAAAAAGGACCGATTGTTACGGTCGATAAACTTTTAACATCCGCAGTTTGTTTTACCATATTTTATTCGCCAGCGGATAAGGTCCGCACTTTGTTCTAAAGAGATAATTGGGGAGTTGATACTCCGCAATTCGTTCTAGAGCTGTCATTCGCTCAAATTGGTCCAGGCATACACTCCAGCCTAGCAGCCAAACCGAGTCGGCCTTTTAAATTTCGGCAGTTCCTTTTTGGCCCCTGCCACCTCATGGCGACGGATTCTCGAAGAAGTCAATTGGGAGCAGCCTGTTTCCGCTGCCGAGGGCATAGGCAAGGCAGAAGAACAACAAACGAAAGCGAGCACAGAAATTTGAACTAATATGGCGTCCAATAGGCATGCTTGTGATCGAAAAAAGCCCACCTGTTCACGATGTCGACGACGGAACATGACGTGCCATTATCCCGAGGCCACACCTTCGCTGGGCACGCTAAAGCAAGCTACCGAGAATCTCGATGCGAGAATACAGATCTTTCGAAATCGGCTGAAGGCCAAGTTGGTACGACCGGCACGATCTACATTAGAACCCTCAGCAACATCATCGTCATCAGACATCACCGCAGTCATCCCAAGTCTCCTTCATTTTTCCGTATATCCATGTGCAAGATGCAGTAAAGATCTCCAACCCTGCGACTTGAAGTTACCAAAGTGTAGTCGATGTGAAAACGAAAGTTCAGACTGCCATTATGTTAGAACGGAGCCGAAGGTGACCCACATATTCCAAGTACTTGCATCTATGAATAAGACCATGGACCAGTGGCAGCTACACATTAATCAGACAGCCGAGGCACGCAAGGCACGATTTGCGTGGAGAATGATATCAACGCCCAATGGGCTCCGAGTCGAGACCAATGTCCGATCGTTCCATGACCTGGGCAAGCTGGTCGATCAGATCCGGCGTTCGATTACTACACAGCATGAGGATGAAACTTTTACATTGACGGTACAATCGTCCACGGGTATCTATGCTATATGGAACGACTGGTGTCACCCACGTCGGTATAAATTTCCACATGATTATCCGATAGACATTTCTGCAGAACAGACAGATCACTTGGTAGAACTTTATTGTCAGACACCATGCTGTTCCTCGGCACGAATACCTATCGTCGACGTCAAGGAATTCATGACAAGATACAATGGACCTCGTGAGAACCGACCATCAGCCGTGCTCATCTATGCGATGTGTGGTATGGCGGCGAGGAACGCATTCCAGCTCCACGTGTGGGGTAACCGGCCGATGTACGAATCACCGCAGTACAACATTGGCAAGCCGTTGTCAATTGCTTACTGTCTCCGGGCACGCGAGCTGTTAGCGGAATGTTTTGACGAGCCAAGTATGGACAATTGTCAGGCTGCACTTTTACTGTCTTACTGCAGCCACCAGAATGGCTTTACTGGCGTTATATACTTTTACGAATGGATTGCATACACTATGGCGCAGCAGCTGGGATTGTATGATGCTCATCGAACGCTTACTCGGCAAGAGAGTATGCTGGTCTGGTGTTTATATTATTTCAATACATGGTACCGCATTCTTCGTGGCGGCACTAGCGCTTCGGTTGGTTCTAGCCAGTTTTTCCCTCGGTGTCCTTTACCGGCGATTCTTCCGCGGCCGGAACCAGATGAAGATATGACCGATTATTATGTTTATAATATGTGGTCCTGTCTATTCGAGATACAATTATTGCGAGACGAAACGATGGCCCGTTTTGTTGCCGAACAGGATTCCGAGGATAACAAGTCTTTGCTGAAAGATGTATTGGCTATGCAATGCAAGCTTGATGCATTCTATGCCAAATTACCTCCCGAATGGCAGTGGCAAGAGCTTCTAGACAAAGATAGCATGGCCATGAGACCATGCAGTGCTATAAATAAGGGATGTGGTTATCAAGTGGATGTGCAGGCATTTTCACAGTACTGTATCCGGACTATCCAGGTCAATTACCATGCCAACAAGATTCTCATCCATCAAGCATTTTTACCTTTTGAACGTGTTCCTGTTTGTCCATTTTCCACCCATTGCCTTCATACATGTGTCAATTCAGCCGAGGTGATCACAAATACATTGGAGTCGTTGATTAATAAGGGACCCGGCTGCTGCGTACCCGTGGTTTTTTTGCTGTTTTCCAATCTGGTATATCAGAAATTGGTAAATTACGGCGACGGCCATTCCCGCGATCTGGCTCGTCGGCGCCTCAAACAGTCACTGGACCTGGCCAAGAGTTCCAAAACATACAAATATGATTTTGAGATGGCCAGGACAATGGTTGATCTCGTGGAGCAAAACATTCCCGTGTTATGAAATCGTTTACCTTTTATTTTTCTAATCTTGCAGTTTTATTTATTGTTTATAAGCACTTTTTTCAATTATTTGCATTTTTTACATCATCAAAATGTTCTTTGTATGTTGGTTCCAGCCCATCGATACTATAGAATAAAAAGGGTCCAGACCAAATGGGCCATCTGCCAATTTGAGTTTAGACCGCGAAAGCAAAGTTTTGCTGACGTTCAAATTTGGCAACAGATGATGATGATGTGTGGGTTATTGTGAGAGAAATTAAGAGGGCTCCGGATTGACACAGACCTTCGTCTTCTTCTTCTTTCCCTTTCTCTTTCTCTTTCTCTCTCTTTTTCCTTTTATTACTTTTTTCCTATATATTTCAACAATCACTATGGGATTTGTTGATTTGCCACTTGAGCTGCTATTGCGTATTGCCAGTCATTTAAAATTTGATGATATTTATTACCTTATGCTTTGTTCCAAAGCAACTCGACATTTAGCACAACAAATTATTTACCACAAATATCATATCGATTTTACTCGCCCTGAATCATTCAATCACCTTGTACACGCTGCTGCAGCCTTTGTTTGTCGACATGGCCACGCCGATCACTCCGTTCATGCCCCAGTTTTGCAAGATGTAGCCAATCGACTTGCTGTAGAAATTTACGACCGCTCCCCATCACGTAACTGGGAGGCATGTCTAGACTTCTATCTTGATAAAACACTCGGCATCATTGTGGATCACGTGGTGTTGGATCCTTCAATGGATCCATTACCCGCAGCCCCCGTGGCTGGACTTGAAAATACACCCGAGATATTTTTACCCTCCCGGATGGGCCGCCTGATGGCCCACCTGTTGGCTACGCTCTATCCAACCTTGACTGCCTTGTTTGAGTCCGAAGCCGCGGCAATTCATCATCGACTGTTGATTAATCATCTGAGCCGTCATTTCGACAGTCTGACCTACCGATACAGCCAACAGCAGAAAAAGAACAATAACAAAGAACTCGAACTGGCTCTGCGAATATTTATACGTTTCATTGCGGAACTAGTACAAATGGATCTTATTCGTCTATCCGACCTTCGTATTCTCACTCACCGACGTATACGAAACCCATTTAAACGACCAAGACATAGCCGTGAGCAGGATGTCCAGGCTGATGTTGTTCGAGACCTCGCACGGGCCTTTGATTCCCGCCACACGACACGTCTTGACTCAGCAAAAGGTTCCCGAACCGCAATTGTCTCAGATATGATGAACGAGATTGTAACTAACTGGGGGTCTCAAGAAAAGGCTGCGACGACAACATCAGCATCCGGATAACTTGTTCTCTTTTCCCTCCCTCTCTTACCTATCCTCTTCTTTCCGCGCATGTAAATACGGACCATCTCTTCTCCTCCTTCTACCTACGACTCTTAGTTTACTTGTACAGTTTATTTGCATACATCATTAAAAAGTTGCGTAACTCAATGAACTTCACGCTTTATAATAGAAGTCGGGCGCCAAGATCCGTAAATTGTTTTGCACTTCGCAAACAAGCACGCTTTTCTAACCCTAATAATAGAAAAAAAATACGCCAATGATTGCTCGTGTAGAAAAAAAAACGAGTACAGCCAGAAAGATGATTTAGCCTTTTGGCTCCAAAACCTTTTTGTTTTATTTTCCCACATAGTGAATACAAGGCGCAGGCGGTGAGTATGTATCATGGGGGAACCATTTATTGCTGCAGTTTCTCCTGGTCTCCTAATATGATCCACCACGAGTATTTTAGAAAGACCAAAGATGTTCGTTCACTGTCTGAGCCCGTCAACCATGTTCACGGCGATAGCTGTTAAATTTGGAAGTCTCATTCCGGATCGGCGTCGCCCTCTTTCCAATCATGGGAGATCTTCCTTCTGGCATCTCCTTCAATCTAAACATGCACCCTATGTGGCTTTGACGACGCCAAATAATCCCACACGTGCGTACACACGATCATCCTCATGAAAACACATCCATCTTTGGGACATAGAAAAACCAAATGGTAACATGAGATGACTCTTATCGATGTTTGAACTCAAACGGCGTCTTACATTCTTTTTGTAACATAAGATAAGTGTTTTCTCGGGATTCTGTGTTTCTGTGGAGCTTCGGCTCTCCCTTTTGGATCTATTCAGATCGGAACCCCTTTCCTGGTATAAAAATAAAAGCAGTTGTCAGGCAGTAATCCAAACGTATAGACAAATTCAGGAACAATTTGTCTCGTGATAATGATGTAAAAGTGTGTTTGCGCTAAACTCCATTTTAGGCAATCAAAACTTCTGGAACGCTGCATCGATCGACGTTGTACCTTGGGATCCACCGAGTTTTTGCATATTCATTTCGCCGCTTAAACATTATTCTACGTTGACCAATAAGATCTGTCCATACTGATTGGGAATGGATCCTGAGTGACCATGACTTCCCACACTGCACACCCATGACCGAGAATTCCTTTTGGTAGAAAAGATGTGATGTTGCGTGGTTTTACGTCAATGGTACTCTTATGGCAGTTTGCTGGAGCGAAATTCGTCCTGTTTTTTGACCGTCGGATGCACAAACTATACTATGATAGTCAGTTACATTGATAATAGCGCACAGGTACAGAAGAGAATGATAATCAGCAATGGAGAAACTTTTGCTGCATAAAAAGCAGATGTGTCACAAAGTCAAAAAAATGTCATATCCTTCAAGCATGACCACTACTACTCTGGGTGACGACGCTGACGATCACGTTGCTTATGAGCAGATTTCCATAGTGCTTGCATCAAGTCATTTGTACGGGCATATCTAAACAGGCCGTGGTGGGCATATCGACAGCAGGCAATGAGACATTCATTTATTAACTGGATATAGCGTAGCTGTAGTACCTCCTACGATCAGTATGATTGTTGTATCAGTATTTCGATCTAGTTCTGTGTTCATACATGACAGCGCGATGTCTTTTCGTGTGTACAGATTCATCGAGATTATCTATGCTAGCAACTATAGCATAATCAGTGACCGTGAACTTTTCCCTTGATTAAGAATATTCAACAACTATGATTGTCGAGGTATATTTGTGACTTAAAGAACCGTACACGCGATTTGTGGAAAGCGTGCGCTATAAAATTATTACATAAAAGGCATACATCGAAGAAGGGAAGAGAAAGCCAAGTTTGCTATCTTGTATTCATAAGATTGCTGCCTATTGAAGCCGCGATTTACGGCGCCACAATTTTTTCAAGGAACCTAAACCGCTCACCACCAAGGTCATTAGCACTACAACTTCATTATGCCAAGAGTTGGAAAATACGGGTAGCAATTACGATTTTTACTACACGAGTATTCCAATGGGTTTGCGTCCATTTGAAATTTTCCGGTGTTACTTCCAGATGAAGTCTGCGTTTCGAAATATGTCTTTTCACGTTCATCCAATTCTATGATCTGTGTATCATACTCTTCCATGTTACATTCGTGCCATTGGTAGCTTTTATTATCTAACACAAAAGACGTGTCGGAGATACGGTTTCATTGTCTCGCGGAAAAGGACGTGTTAAAGATAGAATCCTTTGTCTCATGCAAAAGGCGTGTCGGTGATAAGCTCCTGTCATTTCATGCAAAGAGAGTGTGAAAGATACGGTTCTTTTATCTCACGCAAAAGGCATGCTGGTGATAGGATAGCATCGTCTCGTGCAAAAAGTGTGTTGAAGACAAGTTCCTTTTATCTCACACAAAAAGGATGTCTCAGATAACGGAAAGTGATGCATATTTAAAGGGACCACTTCTTTTTCCTTTTTTTTCTCTTTCTTTTTGTACATTTTCTTCGTCTTCTTTATCAATCCAACATACGGGAATCTATCCGAAAAACGAAAACACGCAGCCTCCAAAACGATGCAAAGATCGTGCAACTGTAGGAGCTCTGTGTATCTGAGTTTGAATCTAGAAGGTGGTCTTTACGACAACGAACACCATATCTTGGTAGAGTACGAAAACAATATATCCAGGCATCTCCCAAAGGAGACATCTGGCAAAAGCCTTAAAAGATATCAATATCATTCCATTTACTAACCATGAAATGTGTTATATGCCGCTCCAATAAATTCCGCGTTCATGGGAGGGACAACCTCCATGTACGTAATACATGCCCTTTCTGACATAACTGGTATACTAACTACGTACGCTCGTTTTCTTTTCAGCGCAAGGTTGGTTCTTTCTGGACGCAAATTTATTTTAGAGTAGCGTAAAATGTATTCAATAAACAGTATGGATGGCGACCTCTTTAGAGGAACATAACATAATTGGGAGTTCGAATAGCTATTTTTTCAAGGAAAAGGCTATCCTAATATGGATTCAAAGGTCCATGTAATCTCAGAGTTATCTCTGAATGATTTCTGGCAGTATCTGCCGGCAACGTAGCGTTCTTCAAGGTCTGGTTCAGGTGTCACTTTATCCGATCTCAGGCCATGTTCAGCAAGTCCAAGATATATTCCCTCGCCGTCTTTAGAGTTGATGAGGGTGCTTTTGAATATCACACCTTTCTCGATATTAATATAACCTGAGTCTTTGTCTCCGCCTGGAGCCAGTATTTCCCTAACAACTTATCAGCATTGGCTTGAGTACACTGAATACGACTTACCATCTTTTTTTAGCGTCATTCTCGGACTTGACTTCTTCATACAAAGACGCCACAACATAAGGACGTTTTAGACGATTTTTCGCTGGATTTTCAAACCATTTGATTGGTAAATGCCTCCTTAACCAACTTGGTCGTTGTAGCGGCTCTTGTGATGCTTGAATAATTTCGGTTTTTCCATTGCAGACTACCTCTAGCACAACAGTGTGGCCGTATCTGACGTACTTCTCGGGCTCTTCGTTTTGGCGCAGAACCTGTCTGAGTTTCACCAAGGGTGGGTTGTTATCGCATGCGGAATCTTCGTATACAACCATCACTTTCCCTACGCGTGTCGAATGAGGCGAAAGAAGAAGAGAATTTCTCATACGGCGTACCTTCATGTTTGCTCTTCTTATGATCACGAACACGGCGATCTTCATCAACATATATGTATTGCCCAGAGCCAGAGTGTCTCATGTTGAACGCGGTGCCGTAAGGTACGTGGTTTCTGTGTTCGATGAATTCGTAAACTTCTTTTACTTGCTCCCGGCGCTTTTCATCTAAAAGATCGTACATCGGTCTCATGTCTGAGCGAACAATCACTTTTAGATTGCCTTTGATAGTAGGGATCCATTTCTGGACGCCCAGCATTAGTTTCGTTCCGTCACCCCCTGAGACATAAGCGATGAGCAACAAAACGTTGTAGCTTTGATACCCTACCAACTGCATCGAGATTGCTTAGGTTCTGATTAGCTTTATGGAGTATCTCATGCTGCTGCTTTTTGGATAGATCGGTGTTAAGGTTGATCCCGGCCAAGCCGAAGTCAACTCCCGCTTCCATGCTGTGATCCTTGCTCTTTCCATTCGATTTGGACCCTTTGTCAGCCTTGGATGTTACCTTGCCACCTGATGAAAACAATCAGAGCATTCATCGATTTTTGGCGATCCAGATAGTGCCACCAACTTACCAAATTTAATTAATGTTGGGAAATAGTAGCCGTATTTTTGAAAGACAGTCTGTAGCTGTTCGTGTTTTTTATGCATATTCCCTTGGGGGACGTTTAATGCCCTATCGATGGCGTCGCTAAACTCTTGTACAGGTCTGATACTTTTCAATTTGATATTCATCTGGTGACAATCAGATTAAACTTCATTGTGAGACGTTTCCTACCTCTCCATGAGCAATGCAAACCAAAGCGGAACGTGAGCTTTTTTCTTTCGATCCAGAAACCTTGTTTGAATTAGTGTAGCCAGCTTTTGCACCGGCTGTGAACCCAGTGGTTACAGGTACATTGAACTTAAAATTAGCTTGAAAGGAATCGTCCTTGTTATCGTCATCCTTGT
>JNDT01002410.1:0-17675 GCA_000697055.1 Saksenaea vasiformis B4078 | reverse complement strand
TTCAGTCAAAAACTGCAGTTCCAAACGGTCATGTCGCAAATGATGATGTTCGCTGAGCATGCGCACAAATGGCCCTGGTCCCATTCCGGAATGAAAACATGCTCGCATCATATCCATCACACGCAAAGACAAACCGCTGCGTTTAGACATGATGGCAGGAAATTCTTGAGATAACGATGAGGGCAGGCCGTCCAATATTTCGCGATCGTGACCAAGAAAGGTCTTTCTACACCCTTCGCACTGGTATCTGTACCACATGAGGAAAAAATTGTCCTCTTTGTCTATAATTCTTCTGGCAATAGGGTCAGTTGGCCAACCACATGGTCTGAGTTTTTTCGAGCACTTGGGGCAGGCAAGCTCAGGGACCAAGAGATGCACAAGCCAAACGAAAACGCGTGGATAATACATAGGCGTGGGATCGAGAGCGTGCTGATTGCGCACGGTGAAAAATGCATCTGGTCGCAATATCCAAAACGTTTTCTCCTTTTTGTAAAGAGCTGGTTGATGGGATCTTTCCATTTGGCCCTTTATCTTGCTTCTAATTTCCGCGAAATATGGTATAAACAAGGATTCAGAATCAAGAATAGTATCGGCGTCAAAGCTGTCTATATTAAGGAACGGGTCCTTAAGTACACATTTTCTCAATTCAAACGGTAGTTTACCATTCATATTGGGATCGTTGGAAGTGTGTTACACGTAACAGTCCATTGTGCTTTTTTATATCTTGTTGTGGTTTTATATGCTTATTGACAGTTTCACAAGAATTTGTTTAATGGCCAATTTACTCTGTTTGTGTTAATGGCCAATCTACTCTTTTTGTGTTAATGGCCAATCCGCTTCAATTTTTTGAAAACTCCGCACTTTAATGGCGAATCAGGTTGAGATTTAACGTTGATAAAATGCAATCTCATTGGACATTAACACTACAGATATGGGCCCGCCATGAAAACCATGTGAAGACGGCTGACTTTTAAAGGGAAAAAACGGTATCTGAGCCGAGACATACATAAAGCGGGAATCTTTCGTTTCCAAGACGATTACAAGGATGCAGCAGCAATTTTCTATCGAAATCAGTCCGAAAGTTCCCGGAGAGACGCCTATTAGGAGGTCCATACTGACACCAGATGCCCTAATGACCACACCCGCTAAAGGTGTTGAAACGCTTCATGACATTCTGGAGTACAGCGCGTCCTTGTATAAGGATCGACGTGCATTTGGATACCGCGTTTTAGAAAAGGAATTCGTAGAGGAAAAACAATTGACAAAGGTGGTCAACGGCATCGAGAAAAAGGAAACAAAGCGATGGACGTATTTTCAGTTGAGTCCATACCGTTACTATACCTATACGGAAGCTTCGAAGCTTGCCCGAACCGTTGGCTTTGGTTTAAGAAAACTTGGCTTGGGAAAAGGTGATCGACTCGAAATTTTTGCTTCAACAAGGTAAGAAAAAGTTAGTGGTGAAAAAAAAAAAAAACGAATGATATGTATATTTTTAGTGTGGAGTGGATGCTCGTTGCTCATGGTGCGTTTTCTCAAGCATTGACCATTGTAACCGCATACGACACATTGGGTGCTGAAGGGCTTCAGCATTCGTTGAATGAATCCGGCGCCAGCTTATGTTTTATCAATGGCGATCAATTATCTGTGTTGAACAAGATTCTGAGCTCGTGCTCTAATGTCCGTCATATTGTCTATCGGGGTGACGCATCCAAAGAAGAATTAGAGAAGATAAGAAGTCAAGTCGATCATGTGCTCTCGTTTGATGAATTGCGGCAGTTGGGTGAGGAAGATAATGAAGCAACTGTGGTCAAACCTGTGAGTCAGGATGTCGCATGCATTATGTATACCAGTGGCAGTACCGGAAATCCTAAAGGAGTAGTCTTGACACATGGAAATGTTGTCGCAGCAAGTAAAGTCGCTTTCCCGTCTGCAACAACTTTTTTCTAAAGTTTTATTCATTAGTTGCTGGTGTGTGCCGCATGCTTCAGCATCTTGTCGAGGCGGAAGACTCCATGATGGCGTACTTGCCTTTGGCGCACGTTCTGGAATTCCTTGTGGAACATCTTTGCGTGTTCTTGGGCCTGACGCTGGGTTATGGTACTGTTAGGACTCTCACGGATGCATCAGTTCGCAATTGTCATGGCGATATACGCGCATTTGCACCATCTATTATGACAGGTGTGCCGCAGGTGTGGGAGACCATCCGGAAAACTGTCCTGGGCAAAGTAGTCGAACGTGGGCCACGAATTGAAAAGATCTTTGCTGGAGCAATCGAGCTCAAGTCTTGGCTAAAAGATTGGGGTTTACCTACGGGTGTCCTTGACAGAGTCGTCTTTAAAGATGTGAAGAAACAGCTGGGAGGAAGACTCCGTTACGCTTTGTCAGGTGGTGCACCCCTTTCTGCCGAGACCCAACGCTTCCTTTCGCTGGCAGCATGTCCAATTTTAGGTGGTTACGGAATGACAGAAAGGTAAATTCAATCTCCCGTGACTTTTCGTTCTCATCCTCATTGCATTGTATAGTTGCGGGTAATGATAATAATAATAATAATAATTGAAAATAGCTTGAGTACGACGAGGCTGAAGAAATATACTTATTTGTTTAGTATGTGCTCTGTGATGGCGCCAGAACAGTTTGCACATGGCGAAGTCGGTGCACCTGTGCCATGCGTGGAGGTCAAACTGGTAGATGTGCCTGAGGCTGGTTACCTGAGCACAAATGAACCCCGTGCGCAAGGCGAAATCTGGATTCGAGGACCATCCATCACTGCTGGTTATTTCAATCGAGATGAAGAAACGAAAGAGGCCCTGACAGAAGATGGCTGGCTTCGTACAGGTGATATTGGTGAATGGACAGAGCGAGGTACATTGTGTATTATTGATCGCAAGAAGAACTTGGTGAAGCTCAGCAACGGAGAGTATATTGCGCTGGAAAAACTTGAGAGTGTCTACAAGACGTCGGTCGCCGTGGAAAATATGTGCATATATGCAGATCCTCTGTATCCGAAACCTGTCGCTTTAGTGGTACCTGTCGAGTCGCAATTGCGTCAATTGGTGGGCGAGCAACATTCTGAACTGCAAGGTCTCGAATGGGAAGCGCTGTGTGAAAATAAGAACTCCCGGAAGATACTACTCGGTGTTCTGCAGGAACAAGCCAAAAAGGGCGGTCTCAAAGGGACGGAAATTGTTAAGGATGTGTGGATCTGCAAAGACCTCTGGACCACCGAAATGGTAATAAAAAAGGAGCTACATGCAACGACAAGACCGTTCACGCGTATTCACTTTGTTTTTTAAATCCAGGGTTTGATGACAGCTGCACAGAAACTGAAAAGGAGAGAAATTAATAATTACTATGCAAAGGAATTGAAAGCAATGTAAGCTAAAAAAAAGAAAACCTGTCAGTCTATCCATCGGTACTTACCAAAAACGTTTTTTAAGGATTGAATGAAGTTGGATGCATGTATCTTTCATTTTACATTCAAACACTGAGCAATAAACATACAAATATCATCACCTCTATAGCTGTTCCAGAAAAAATGAAAAGGGAAATATCGGTGTGATCTAAACGAAGACCATCAAAAGTATATCTATCAACTACTGCACTGTGTTATCGAGAAAGTATCCACGTCTGGAATTTCTTCGAAACATCTAAACGCAGTTATAGATAGCTTTGGTAACAACAAAGAAATAGTTTATTCATCATACGTCATGTACTCATAGATAGAGACTACAGCGAAGTTTTTATATGTTCGTTATGGCAATCTGGAGGAAATACAGCGAGTTCACACCAAACTGATATGAACGCAAAGGAAGAATAGGTACAAAAAGGTAGACAGGGAGGTCAGGACAGAGTAGTCTCTATTTAGCGAGGGTGTACAAAGACCTTCATGCCTCCCTTCATGGGTAAAGTGAGTGAGACTTGGTACGTAACTTCTTGACCGGGTGCGAGTGTAAATTTGTATCGTTTTAACAAAAAGATGATAGCCACCAGGGCTTCCAATGTCGCCAAGTTCTGTCCCAGGCAGACTCGTGGTCCAGCATGGAAAGCTGGCCATTGACCTTGAGATTCTCTTCGCAGCTCGCCTTCAGGAGTAATCCATCGTTCAGGTCGGAATTGTTTAGCATCAGGACCCCATACTTTTTCTGAACGTCCTTGAGACCACGGGCTCCACATGACATAGTCTCCTTTTCGAATATGGGTACCGTCAGGCCAGATATCGTCATTTAATGCATATTTTTGATTGTTTGGTACCGAAGGATGTAGTCGCAAGACTTCGAAGAACCTAATTAAGGAGGAAAACGAATAGGGAGTAAGCATCGATGGAAATAAATTGACAGAACGTACACTGCATGGGCGTATTTCATTTGTTTTATCGTCTCGTACAGGGTTGCTGCATCAACTTCTTCTTGTATATGATCGTTTATTTCTTGTACCAGCTTGGCTTCGATTCGCGGGTGTTGTGAGAGGTTGTAAAACGTCCAAGATAATGCCTGGGCAGTAGTGTCGCGACCGGCAATGACAAAGTTGAGCACCATGTCACGCAATTCTTTGTTGTTCAGCGGTTCACCGCATTCGTTGCGGGCATTCATGAAACGTGAGAGCAGGTCGTGATGCTCTTCACCATTAGCCAATGCTTTTCGGCGTTGCTCAATCACGTCGTTTGCAAATGTATTTATGACATTCAAATGCTGTTGCTTTGACATTTTCCATGGCTGAAGTATGCTTCCGACAGTTTCCACGATAGGCGACAATGGGTTGACAAAGCGTTGGAAAGCATTAAGTTGACATTCGTCAAAGGACACAGCAAATTGAACCTTTTCCTTGCTGAGGAGGGCATTCAATTGGACACCAAATCCAAGCCTAGAACCAGAGTTAGTTAAATTGTAACTCGTTGCTGAGGTATCCTTACAAGATAAATGAATCTAATGTGAACCTGAACATCACATCATGGAAGTCAACAGCCTGGTGAGTTTTCATGGCAGGGTCGAAAATGTGCTTGCACATACAGTTGATTTCTTCGATAAATACGCTGTTGTTCTGTCAGTAATTGCCAACACACTTTTTCAGATCTTCTTACTCTGTGAAGTGATCTCTAAAGTTTTTAACGTTAAATATATGACTGGCAGTCTTGCGTTGGTATTTCCATTGCTCGCCGTTTGCATTGAAGATACCGTGACCCAATAAATCTTCAGTAGCATAATTAAAACGAGGGCCTTTGGCATAATTTTCAAAGTTGGCTAAATAGTTGAACAGTTAGGTCAAGCGCGTTTCATTCGGAAAGTAGTACTTTTTAAAATATGTTCAACATTTCGAGGATCAATTGTGGAGATGGTTTTAGGTATACCGAGGGCAGATAAACCCCTATCGGACGTGGATTAATATGGAAACAATAAGGTTCATCAGCAAGATAGACTTACACTGTCAGAACGCCAGCTTCTGTGAAACCTTTAAGAACAAACTCATGCATAGACTGATTGTTGGCGAGCAAGCCTGGAAGATTTCCGAACAAAGGCCATCCAGCTCTGTAGGTAACGCCTTCTCGATGTTCGTCGAATAGAGCTCGGTCTGGATATTTGATAGCCAATGCAACTAATAGGGCAGAAGTGGCACCGCCAATGATGCCTGCTGTTTTCAACCAGGGATGTTTGTTGTAATCAATTGTTGGCATTTGAAGAGAAGAATATCGGAAGATGGGTACCCCACAAATTTGACTAGTAAAAAGGAAAAGGTGAGAGAACATTAAATCTCATCTCTTATAGGTCTTGCGGAGTTTGATATATGACTTAATCCCACAGAATGTAACCTAAATCCATACAAACGAAAGAATTAATCTAGACGTACAAGTGCGGGGTGTATTTTACAAAGTTGGATTTGTTCAAATTGGGAATAAATATGCTCAGTCAAGTAGAGCCGCGAAAGGAAGGATGAGTAACTTGCCTTTAACGGAAATGGGATTGTGACTCATCTTTTTTGCACTGCAAAATAGCAAGCCAATGAGATAGTTCGTACCCTTGATCTGTACTACTTGTTTTTCGTCGTAAGTCCTGAACGACACAATCCAGTGGTAAGGGGTTCTTTTATTTGCATCGCATATCATGTATGCATTACCATTAGCTAGCCAAAGGTAAATCTGCATAACTGATTCGGATATACGTTTCATCTTTATGAACGTGGCACTCTATGTATCTATTTATTTATTGTGATAATGCTTCCTCTAACTTGCTCAACATCTGCTTGTTTTCTTCTTCAGTTCCCACAGTAATTCGCACGCAGCCTTCACATCCATGCTCTTTTCCTCTAAAACGGATAACAACCCCCAAGGTTTCTGCCATTTTCTTATACACGTTAAATGATCGCTCGTTGCAAGGCTTGTTCTCACGATCAAGAATCTGGACCAAGACGAAGTTGGCGTCATTGGCACCCAGGATAGCACCAACGCCTTGGACAGGGAATGCTTGTAGCTTGTCGATCATCACATTGCGCTGCTGGATGAGCTTGGTTCGATGGTTTTGCATCACTGCCACGCCTTCTTCAGACAGACTAGCTTCAGCAACTTGAGCGCTGGGTGTTCCGATGTTGTAAGGAGCCTTTGTGTTGTTAAGGATCTGAATAAGGTCGGGGTTGCCTACGGCAATACCCAGTCTTTTTTTTTTTTTTTTTGCCAGTCAGTTACCATTTACTTGACGGTTCTCACTTCTTTTACCTGATTCCAGCCAAACCAAAGCTCTTACTCAGTGTTTGCATAACAACCAAATTAGGATACTTTTCAACCCACGTGGCAACAGATCCTTCTTCGCCCTCAACAAAGTCGATGTACGCTTCATCCACCACTACCAGACCACCAAAGTCGGATTCTAGAACAGTACGAATACTATCGTGCGACAGACAGGTACCAGTTGGGTTTCCGGGTGAGCATAAGAAAATAATCTTCACCTCTGGATTGGCTTTCAACTTTGCAAAAATCTTTTTCAAATAAACAAATAATTAACTTCTATCTTTTCAGATATGAGTTTGTCCTTACATCGTCAGTCTGCAATTGGAATGCACCATTTTCGACATTCAAATTCGACTTGACCACACCAGCATCGTTGATATTTGCACACACAGAGTACATGCCATAGGTTGGAGGGGTAATCAGGATCTTGTCCTTGGCAGGTACACATGCGACGCGAATGAGGAGATCAATTACCTCATCCGATCCAACACCCAGAAAGAGTTGGTTGACTGACTGCAACTTGCGCAGTTCAACCAGGCGCTTCTTGATGGAAACTTGGTATGGGTCTGGATATCGGTGAAGATCTCCCTTTGGTGGAGTGGTTGGTAGCGATGGTCCGTACGAGTTTTCATTTGCGTCCAATAAGATTCCTTCGCTGTAATCATCGCGAGCACAACGATAGGGTGCCAATGCAAGGATATTTGGACGAATAACTTTGTTTAGGTCGAATGGCATGATGAAGTTTAGCAGATGTGTCAAAAAAAAAAGAAAAAGATGAAGACGGATTTACATTCTTTTTTATACTTCAGAATCTTGACTTCATCCGACTCCGCTTTAGATAAAAGATATGAAACCATCTATCTCTTCCCGTCCGCTCCCTTGTCACATATGACATACGCTTTGTGACCATTGATGATGACAGTATATCCATTTGAATGTTCAATCGCTAGGATAACCTATTTATTCTTACACTAACGACCATTGATCGCAACTTTTGATACTTAGTGGTCAAGGGTAGTTGCAAATTTCTGTGTGTGTGTGTGTGTGTGTGTGTGTGTGTGTGCGTGTATGTATGTGTGCGTAGGTGTATATATTTTTGTGTGTATACAATTGTTAACTTTTTACTCATAGTCGGTCAACGGCGGCGTCGATCTCCGGGATCAGTTCTTTTAGCTTTTTCCACTGTACCAAAGGGAGGCAAATACCTGACCAAGAATGAGTCACCTCAATGATTTAAAATACCCGTGCAAAAAAAGTAAAAATAAAAAAAATAAAAGAGCTAGACAGTACCTTTTCCGTATCTGAGCTCACCCGTCGTTTTGTCGTTATAGGTTTCTCTGATATCGATCATAGGATCACCATTACTGAAGGCTTTTACTGTGACACGTCTTTTGGATGTCAGCTACTCTCACAATTTACGTTCAGTCTTCAAATGCTATTTGTCAACACCAGCGTTCTTTTACCTGAAAAACTGACGGCTCCCTCGATTCTTTGACACCGGCCTCTCTTTTACGCTTCTTGGATGCTGGATCGACTTTGGTCTTTTTTCCTTTCTACATTATTTGTAAGAGGGTAAAGTCGATGGATGACATGTCATCGTGTCTCGCTTTACTTGTGTAGTGTCTTCGTCCTCTTCGTTCACTTCTTCAAACTCTTCCTCTTCCGCTACAGGATCCTTTCCGGGCTATCATATATGGATGGTTTACATCTTCAAACTGTTAATTGTCCAATCGAACCTTGTATTCATCATCATTTTCGCTATCCTCCACATATTTGGGTGTTCGTGGCATTGTTCAAGAAAGAGACTTGTTTCCGAATTTTCTCTGGACTTGGAAAAAAGGCTTACATTTTTCCAACTCCGCTCGCGTTCCAGAAACGCGTCAATTTTTTCGTTTCAGTGCCAGTTGCTACACAGCATCGGTAGATCGTGTTTTGATCAAGTTTCATGCACAACTGCACCGTTGCCAAATTTTGGGCATCCGAGTGATACATACCATAAATCAATGACACATATCTCAATTACTACCAGTATATATACCATTGTCAAAGGCAAGAATATTAACAACCCACTTCTTGTTTTGTTGTGTCAACAGTGAGATTTATTTTGCATAAGACTTGGAAGCTTGCTTAGATATTCAACATGTTGCAATTTCTAAGAATATACTGCTGCAACGCTCACGGTACACTGGTACCGGAAGAGAAAAAGCTGTGTATTATCCCAGCTATCCCACCAAGAATACTACCCACTAGGACTGTTACGAGGTTTAGACATCCAAGTAAACCTGCGGCACCCACGGATTGCAAGAATGCGAAAAAGCTTCCAAGTGGAACGAAACCGCCATAACAAATGCTTTGGAGGAAAGCAGCTAACGATGCTCCAGCGACACCTCCAGGCGTGAACCCGACGCAAAGCACGAAGACTGCAAGGACAAGCGGTAGAAGTATAGCTCCAATAACTGCTCCAATGAGAATCTCCAGGAGATTTGGTGATATTTCAGAGGTCGAATCCTTGATACGCTCTAGTACAGACTTGCCACCGTTTTGTACGGAGTCCGACACCTGATCACGGATCTCGGTGGCATTGATGTCCTTTGCGAAGTCTGGAAGTCCATCAAGAACCGTAGTGCTGTTGATGTTTTTGATTGTTTCAACTCCACCCATGATACGGTCAAAGACACCGGCATCGGTTGAGGTATCATCTGATTTTTCTGTTTCCGGCGATGAAATAATAATCTATTGGAAGATGTTGATGCCTTTTTTTTTTACAGACTATCGAGCAATACCTGGTCATTATCGAGTGGAACAGCTAACGAAGAAGCGATAAAGGCCACTGCTATCAACGCAAAGAGAGCATGTATAACTCTTACAGAGGACTTGCGAACAAGCATAACAAGACAGGGAAAAGGAAGAAAGTAACCCTGAGTTCCCGTATCAAATTCTAGATAACTGTGGCACAAAGTAGTCCAACTTCTGCAAACCTTAACTCAACTGCGGCAGCATTAAAGAGGCCCGACGAACTGCAGTCAGGTGGTTCCACTTTAGTATGCATCTATGCACTTTGCCTGTTTTCTTCGCATGGAACACTGTAGAAAACAAGATAAATATTCTCAATTTACAGGTATCACATGTGCTACAAGGTGAAACGTCTTCCGAAGAGATGAAGGCACAATTCACCAAAATAAGATAATATATACTTCGATGCCTTCCCAGCCATGTCATTAATAGCAAAACAGAGAATGAATATCGTACAAAACAAGAAACTATCTGACGCAAAGATGGATTTCAAAACCAGTATTTTTGTTCCTTTGTGAGCAAGACCTTGCAGTTGAACTCCCACACGTATTGATCAATCCACTTAACCAGCTGCTAATCAAAAGAACTCTCAGACACAAAGTTTGTTTAGCTTCATATGCGATGTCGTACCCGATATACCTGCATTACTATAGAGTGATTAGAACAGAAAGTTGAATACTGACAAAGGGTACTAACAGTGCTTGTCTTACTATTATAGAGCACGCTTCTAGATAGGCCTTATTCCTATCTCTCTGTTGCTGAGACGCCTACAGACACAGAGTACATATTTAAACAGGATAAACATAGGGATCCCGATCCAATAAAGGATCATCTAGGGATACTACTGTACCAAACTCTATTCCGTTGTAACCCAGCAAGCACCATGAACTATTTAATAGTACAAGATCACTTAAATAGAGCGATTCTTTTTGGAAGTCTTGCTTACTTAGCATTCCCATTGTTCAGACTGGATACAACAGCTACAAAGTACCATTCTATGACATAAACCTAAGTATCAATCTCTGCGTCCCCAATATGATCTACAAGATCGACTTGTGCAAGATATGCTATACTTCCTGCTACATTTTAATAATTGTCTATTATGTAATCTGGTTCATTAATGTAGTTTACTGCAATAGAAACAAAATGGCGGATTCTATCCGCGTTTATAGGAAAAATATTGCCAAATGGAAAGAGGTCGCTGTGTCCCTTTCTTATTTTTAGAAAAATTCGAAGTTAACATAGTTAATCCACGGTGCTTTGACGCTGTCGTCTCCTCCAGACGGCGAAAAAACTGCTGCTAGAAGTCCTCCAGCAAGTGTAAAAACGGACAAGACGAGTGGTTGCAATCCGACCATTCCAGCAGATTGCAGGCCTGCGTAGATACCTGCAGCGGGCACGCTGCCGCCGTATAGAGACATCCACCATGATGCTACGGACGCTCCTGCAATTCCAATAGTTACGAAGCCAAGCCCAGGAAGGACAACTTTGTATAAGAAAACAGCAAAGGCAGCTCCCACAATCATCCCAAATATGGTGCGACAGAGTGTTTGGGGATCGGATACAAATCTGCGAATGTCTGACACAACCTTGGTAGCCAAAAGATGAGACCTCATCTGGGTGTACGTCCGACTGAGGTAGGTTTGTGCTTCCTATAGAAAGCTCAACGTCATCAGACCTCAAATGTATTCTTTTAAAAAGTCTCATACGTCAAAGATTCTCTTAACAGCTTTAACTATTTTTTGCCAAGGAGTGTGGGAGTTCATCATGTGGCAGTGGCTAAACCTCGATCATACCTAATGCTTTATATCAGTTTTATGTGGAAGGAATGGACTGATAACAGAGATAGCGGTGCATTTTTTAGAGAAAGAATTCAAACAGTTCATGTCATAAGAACGCGCACAGAGGTACGAGGCACGTTGATAGCTTATATGCTGTCCAGCTCCATTTTTCTTCACTATCACAGCTCATCTTATATTACAAGTATTGATGTCTTAACTTGGTATCAGCATCTTCAACTTTATTAAAATATTTCCATTTTCACCAAATGCCTTTTCTTCACTTCACTCCACGCTTCTGTGATTAACTTATTAACTATCAAGGAAAGCGTCATTCATGGCAGTTGTACTGTCGATGATATGGAGTTTACATGTTTTGCGACACGATCAAAAAAGACAAAAGAGCTGTTGCTCATAATGAGGTGAGCAAAGAAATAGACTTCCTCTAAGCTATGCCACAAGTTGTCTAAAATCTAGTCAAGCGCAAATGTACATACTCTCTTTGTCTCAATCATGCAACGTCAAAAAAAAGACTTGGCTGCATGGTACATCGCTGCTTCCAGGGTACAGTAGTTGCATATTATGGACGCCTTATTTGCAGATCGAACTGTACTGTTTGTTTATCTGAACGATTGTTTTCTCCACTCTAAAACTCCAATGTTGCACTAAGGAAGGAGCACATGTTATCTATACATGAGCTTTTACTTTGATGAAACTGATCACTCAACAGACGCAAAATTTTATCGATTAGTAAATAGAATAATGCTTGAACGACAGCTTACGTACAGTGAATGTTATAACCATTATAACCATACTACTATAGTGGCCGGCCTCGTGCCTGACGTGGTGAGGGCGGTGGGAGGAAGTCCTCCACGAAGAATAGCTTTGTAGCAGCTACTTTTTAACGGCCTATAGAGAACTCGAAACGATACAGTGTCTGTTGAGATTTCATTGCATAAATGAGTGACGATATGTGTAGCAGCATTTACTGGGTATTGGGGTTTGATCACCAGCAGGTTCAAGACAGTTCAGGACAGAGTTCATGCAGGCTAAACGATAGCCAGAAAAGACATGAATAATCTTATATGGTGAGCTGACGTCCTTACCGAAGATAATTTTGTGAAAAGTGATGTCAAGCACGAGGAAGAAAATGTAGCTCTTTCCTTAAATACGCGTCACTTCCCGTTGTTTAGTCAACTCTTTGTATGAGACAGATGGGCCGTATCACTGATGCACCTTTTGCACGAAGTAAGATAACCCGATTGCCGATGCGCCTTTTCTATCAGACGATAAACCCCATCATTGATAGGTCCTTCGTTTGCAGTAACAGAACCACTTCGCTGACACTTTTTTCCCACGAAATAGAAGAACCCTGATCAGAGATGTCGTTTGTATCAGAAACCGGGAATATATCTTTGACCCAAAAGTAACAAGAAAGAATATGGCGTGCGAGCCATAGACTTGTCCCTTCGTCGTAAAAGGAATACTTCAAGGTGCAAAGTTGACTAGGATGTACACGCGAAATAATCTTAAACCAACACAGCTTTGTGAGAAAAATTCTGTATTAGGATTTGACCAAGATGTACAAAACTATACAAACTCCAGCAATTGCACCTGCAACAGCGCCCTTCTTTGCTATTGCCTTGCTAAATCCTGCAAAGATGCCAGCCCGGCTGAAGTGTTGGAATCGCGCGAACACGCTTTCTTCTTGGATATAACCGCCGTAACAACAACTTTGGTAGCAGGACGCGCATGATGATCCAGCAACTCCGTCGGGTGTAAACCCGGCCCACCACAATGAGAGAGAAAGAACGACAAGTGCGAGAGGTAAGAACATAGATCCAAGAAGGCCACCGCAAGCAGCTCCCATAACTATCAACGTTATCTCCGTTAGGTTGAAATACTTGACGAATTCCACGATGTCATCAAGAGCTTTGCTGCCATCAAAATTTCGGGCTGGTTGTAGCTCGTTAACGTTATCAGCATTTCCTAGCGGGTCACTTGCTGACCGTTGCATGTCGGAAGTAGTAGGCAAAGCAGAGGTAGCAAGAACAACTGCTATCGAAATAAAGAAAACGGATATGATATTCGTAGAGCGCCGCTGAGTGATCATGGTAGTCAACGGAAAGAAATAAAAAATGTCACTACATCAATCGTCTAGATAAATGGTGGCACACATAGGACCAACTTTTCAAAGGCTAAATTCAATGACGTAGCAAAGGCCTTGAGAGCAACTATACTGCTATTACGTTATCCTCTTCCTTATCCCGCATATCTTGATTTTATTGGGCTTATTGGACGTTTTGAACGTACAAATACAAATAGGACGTTCTTTAAGCAAATCCGGTGGGTTCTATCTATCACACCGTGTAACCGCGAGAGTTCATGTACCCTAACCTTTCTAGGGTGCCACCAATAGAAGAACTTCCTACAGAGACAATTAAACTAGGAACATAAAAAGGCCGAAAACATGTTAGCAGTAGGAGGGAAAAGTGGCACGATTGCTTCTCAGAATGTTTGACTCCAATCACGAGCGGTTAGTCTATGTGACGCAATATATCGGATTGTTTCAAGAATATTGAAATCTACTCCTAGACGTACGAAGAGATATACGAGAAAAGCAACGTTGACAAAACGAATTTTGACCTTGATGTGTTTTAACTTCCGTGATGGTTTTACTGTCCAGATTCGTGAGCAACAGATTACACCTGCAAATATCTTGTCCTTTTTTCCTTTTTAACCAAATTGTCAAGTTTCCAGTGTCATATTTGTCGCTTTTAGTTCAACTTTTAGATACACGCGGTCTGCCGGGAATAAATAGCCAACACATAACAAGAACTTATCACAACAAATTGTACATAGCTCGTGGAAGTATGTATGGGTATGCAGCACTGACGAAGTAATGTTAGTTCTGATCACCATCAGCTGTACCCGTTCTTGTCATATTCGTAACAACCCCTCCAACGACACTTCCGATGACACTCATAGCTGGTACCATCGCAGAACGGAGACCGAGCGCACCAGCGGACTGTAAGACTGAATAAAGACTTCCAGCAGGCACATGCCCTAAAAACGTTGACATCCAAGCGCTAGCTAAAGATCCTCCTGCTACGCCTCCGGCAGTGAATCCGACGGCATTTAGAATGCAGACGGCAACAGCGGGTGAAATCACTGCACCCGCAATTACCCCGCCTGAAATGACAGGATCCGCTTTGACATTTTCAAGAGTGTGTGCAGTGATATTTTGAACGTCCGACATAGTTTTGGTAGCGTCAGGATGGGATATAATATGTTCCCATGTCTTTCCAGCATTGCATTTGACGTGAGATATGAACTCAGTCGCCACTGGTACAGCATTCTGCCAGGCGTGTTCGGCGTTCGACATAAATTCACGCGTTGCGGGTGCAGCATGCTCCCAAGCGTGAGCCGTGCTTTGTTGCGCATCGGACATGAACTTCGCCATGACAAGTGCAGTATGTTCCCATGCTCTTACAGCATTACGCTGGATTTCAGTCGTCAACTCTTTCGTGGTAGGATTCGATGCCACATGCTCCCATGCTTGAATGGCACCGCGTTGAACATCAGATATGAATTCGGCGGTGGTGGGATTCTTCGTAGCGTGCTCCCATGCTTCGGCGGCACCGCGTTGGATATTGGCAACCATACTTCCCATCTCATTTGACTGGCTTGAAAGCTTTTAAATTAATTTAGTAACCGTATTACAAACAGTTCTCGTATAGTGTACCTGAGAGGCGAACTCAGAAGTAGCAGCTATACCGGCAGCGAGGCGATGACCAATAATATTTGGATCAAACATGAGAAAGAAATGAAAACTCAACGGCGGGTAAAAAGCTCCATTTTTGACGCATAAAGTAACGCAATAAATGTGAAAGTAGGATCAATACGGATCAAATTTCTGTCAATAATATAAAAAAACTGTGTGCTTTATTGAGTAATCCATTTCACATCCTTCCAATGAGTCGTATCACGATGCTATCTTCGTTTGAAGAACGCTCCAATTGACGCGACTGCAGCACCCGCGCCACTTGTAATTGGCGCTACGGTAGAGGCGCCAGCGCCAAGCGCTCCAACTGATTGCATACCAGCAAACAAGCTACCAGCAGGTACAGCACCACCATAGGTTGCCATCCAACTGGCGGCAAGGGACCCTGACGCTACACCGCTGCTAGTAAATCCGATTGCGCCCAGTGCCGGTCCAGCCACAAATGGCCCCGTAACAGCAATCACTACGCCAGCAATTAATGCTCGTTCTAGAATATTCAATGACCGTAGTCTGTTTTAGCAATGATACCTCTTTCTGATTCTATCGACTTACGGAAATTATCGGCCATAACAAAAAGCTATGTGGGTTGTCATTGCTAGAGCGCCACATTCTTATATATTTTTTTTGAAACTACTTCTAACCAAATAGAGGTTGTTATTGAAGCTTTTTCAGGATCCGTGGCTTGGAAACTGTTGAAATTGATGCAAGACAGCCTTCAATGGGCACAGTTGCACATGATCAATGCTAGATTTCTCCCCGTGTAGCTGAAACATCCGTCTAAATGAGATACAAATATTTCTCGACAGAAAATCAAAGAGTCTTCCTACGAGTCTCTACATTGCATGAAATTAAGAATCTCAAATGAGTGTTTGTAACTTCAAAATGTTTCTGATGCTCTTGGTGTATAAGTTACACAATGTGTAAACTACCTTGAGACCTACCTGCATGTTTTTTATGCGTGGCACTATTTCCTGACACCTGATTCCGAACATTGTTTATTACTGGAAGAGTTGTCAAATACCTATGTTCTAAAATGAAACAGGAATTTCGTTAGCGTTTGTGGCACAGCTTGCGCAGATTTTAGTGGAGAAAATTTGGGAAAAGTGATGGGGTAATTAGAAGGCAGGGACGAACAAGCCAACAGTTGGATGGGCGCTACAAGGGAGCTATCGTACACAGAAGACATGGACTGAGCAAAACATATTCCACAGCGATCAATTTGTTTACCCCTGTAAACGTACAGATCCTGGTGCCAGGGTCACACCGGCATTTACTAGTTTTGATGGTGAGGAAAACGAGGAGGGGGAAGAAAAAGATAAAGAGAAGGAGTAGATTGAATCATCACTACAGTCTACAAGGGACAAAGCAGCGATTGTTGAGTAGGCGTTCATAATCCTTACAACATATAAACCAATGAGGAAAGGTTTTGCGGGAGATGGGTCCCAGAGGTCCTAAAAAGAAGAATGAAGTATCGATAGCTCATTCATACAACACGCTAGCTACTCATCCAGATGATACTTTTCATTTTTCCGAGATGAAAGAAGCATTAAGTGACGGGATAATCAGCAAGGAACAATATACACTATGGACAAATGACAACATTTCTGAGAAAAGTTATTCAAGAAAGGATTGCAAACATGCGTTCTCCCCTGTAGAAGACTTATACTGAAGAAAGTGCTCGGGAAATTTCTAAGGAAGATTAAAGGCAGTGTGAGCCTCAAAGAAGGAGCGGAAGAAAGCGATCGCAGATACACACCCCTAAAAAAAGTCTGTAGACGGTTTGTAAACTCCGAAACATCAAATTATCTTTCTACAGTCTATACATGCAATACATCTAACTATTTATCATATAACATGCCTGGGAAGCGCAGAGTTCGAAGTTATTACATCTGAAAAACTTACATATTACTTTTTTATTATATATTAGTATCTGGTGTGGCCGCCATGAGCCTCGATGACAGCTTTACATCTTTCGGGCATTGAGGCTACAAGATTTTCACAAACACTTGGAGGAATGGAATGCCATTCACTCACTAGAGCCGCCTCGAGCTCCTCGGAATTCTTGATTCGATATCTTATCTTCGAGATACGACGTTCAAGTTCATCCCAAAGGTGCTCGATTGGGTTGAGATCGGGGCTTTGTGCTGGCCAGCACGACATGACACGGATACCCTTTCTCTTCTTCCATAGCGTGGTGGATTTACAAGTATGAGGTGTAGCCCCATCCTCCTGGAAGACATAGTCTTCAAGATTGTTTTCATTTAAAAAAGGAAGTAGATTGCTTTTCAAAATGTCCTGATATTTCTTCCCGTTCACCTTGCCTTCTACTGGAGTGATGGGGCCAACTCCGCTTGCATGGAAGCACCCCCAAAGCATCACTGCACCACCTCCAAACTTCGTTGTTTCACTTATGTGTGCTTCCATAAGTGCTTCTCCATCTTTTCGTATGACACGTTCTCGGCCGTCATCGCCTTTCACGCGGTATCTCGACTCATCAGACCAGATAACATTCTTCCATTGGTCCATGGACCAATGGTGGTGTTCCAACGCCCACTCCAGCCGTTTCTTCTTATGTCTATCTTCTAGGCGTGGTCTACGAACTATC
>JNDT01002409.1:0-84043 GCA_000697055.1 Saksenaea vasiformis B4078 | reverse complement strand
TTCAGAACTACAAGTCTCTCCAGGATATCATTGCCATTTTGGGTATGGACGAATTGTCCGAAGAAGACAAGCTTGTTGTCGAGCGTGCCCGTAAGATCCAGCGTTTCTTGTCCCAGCCTTTCGCTGTCGCCCAGGTCTTCACTGGTTATGAAGGTCGCCTCGTCAAGCTTCAGGATACCATCCGCTCCTTCAAGGAGATCTTGGACGGTAAGCACGACAACCTCCCCGAATCTGCTTTCTACATGCAGGGTGACATCAACGATGTTATCAAGCGTGCTGAGGAACTCGCCAAGGAAATGGGTGCTCAGTAAAAAGTAAAACGATGACATATTTTTCTTTTTTTTTCCACCTTTACACCAAACTTTCATAACTTGTAACTGTTAGAAAGTGCCTTTGAAGCCTTTGTATAAAAATCAAAAACTGAAAAAACTAAGTACTGTCTTTGTGTTGCGTCATAAAGCTTTTTTTTTATTTTTATTATTATTATGATGATGATGCGTGTTGTCACGAAAAAATACACTAATTTAGTAATGCAGTATGAGGGTAACTTCTCCGTCTTCTCTGACATCTGTCTCGATTTGCATTTCTTGCTCTTCTTGAATATCTCGAACAACATTGTCGTCTACGCTGACATAGACACTGCCTTTCTTGACTGCACGGACAACTTTTGATACCGGACGGATCAATTCCATCTTCTCTGATAATTTGTCGATCAGGTCTTGAACCGTCAGTTGTTCCAGATAGACAGCTCGATAAATGTCGCAGGATTCAAAACGAACAAAGATACAGAGTTCTAGGAGAAAAAAAAAGAGTTTAGGCTGAGAAAAAAAACGCCATGCATCAAAAAAAAAACTTACGTGCAATACGACGTCTTGGTCGCGCGATATAGCTGTGGTCATAATCCAGCACGTTGTTATTGGCCCAGAAGGGATATTGACGTTTGTTTCCTCTATGCAAAGCGGAAGGATCAATCGAGGAGGGAACGACGACTTGAAGGGGGTGGTGATTGTTGTTGCTGCTAACAGTAGTGGTATGATTGGTTATGTCGCTTGTGTTGCTTGCCACGGTGGCAACGCTTGCAATGCTACCGTTGCTACTGGTGCTTGTGATGCTGCATCGATGATCTTGGCCGATCTCGGTAGGTGATGGTGGAACTTCAGAAAACACAGTCTGGGGCTGTGGGTGACAGATCGATAGCCAGAGAGAGTGTTGTTGTCCATGTTTGTTGCGTATTTTTTGCAATTGCCGTTCAATATGTTTGGCGTCGTCCTTATTTTTGCGTTCCGCTCCCTGCATTTTTTTGTAAGCAACAAAAACTTTAAATCTCTGTCTTAATATTTTTTTACCTTGTCTCGAAACAGTTTGATTCTGCAGTAAGTTTTCTCAAGCAGCTGTATGTCGCTATGTAGAGTTTCTACATGCAGTCGGAGTGGAATACCTTTGACACCTTTGATGCGCGAAAAGTCGGTAGAAAGGCAATTGAAACGGATATGGATGGTTGCACCCTTTTTGCCATTCCATCGAAATGTAAGACGATCAAAACAGTGACCGCCCGCCTCTTGTACTCCACTGCAACGGCTCATATCTAAAGGGATAACCATTGAGTAAAAAGCCCCCTTTTTTCTATTTTTTTTAAAATATATTTTTTTTTCTTTTCTTACCGAGCTCAATCGCCCTGGCATTTTTTTGACTTTTCTGTTGGTTTAACCAAAACTGCCAATAATTTGGTGCGGCTTTGCGATGTGATTCATCGTGGAACATAATAATAATGGTACTTGTCAGCATGCCATCATAACCTTCGGTGTCTTTAAAGACAATGTTGTAGTATTGGCCTGAGGAAGTAAATGCATGTTAATCCATCTAGAAAAGGAAATTGAAGGTTCTACCTTTGTTCAGGTAAGTCAATGCTGAATCTTCTTGTTTTTGTGAGGCAGCTGTCGGTGCTAATAACAGGACGTCAATATACGTCTTGTTGTTTTCTGAATTGCTAGGTTACCTTCCAGTACAATTTGAAAACGGACATTGCTGTAAAATAATGTTAAGATGAGCGATCTAGCACGAGCCACTAGGTTCCCGGCTTCCGTATGCAACGCATGGGTTACACAGCTCCACTTCCCCTTCTTCCACCCGCTCTGTTATTTACCTCGAGTGTGTTGATGGGCAGCTAGAGGACGGAGATGGTGCTATGGAAACCATAGAAGATGGTTGGGGTGGAGGGGAGTAAGTAAATTGTGGATCCATCATCAGTGCTGTTGGGCTCTTGTTGGGGCTGAGGAGAGGAGGCGATGAGGTTTGTTTGTCGTGTTGGTATTCAGGGTAAGATCTGATTGAAGAAGTAAACAAATCAGAACATAGTGTCGATAGTAGAATGAGGTAGAGTTACCCTTCGACGAATTGTGGGGGAAACGCGTTAGCAATCATCTTTAAAGATTGGTATACAGAAACTGAGTTGAGTAGAATGGTATTTAAGTAAAAGAAGACAAGAAAAAAAGAAGAACAAAAAGTTTAGAGAGGTAGAAGGAAAGAAAGAGGCGAACTGCAACTTAAGCTCGAAGCTATATCTATGAGAGAAATGGCTCGAATTGGATAATGCAATTTAGAACTCAGAAAAAATCCAAGGTACTGGTTTTATCAACAACGCATGCGTCAAAAAGCGATTACCTTGGTGGGGAAATATAGTTCCATTAAGGAAATAAGTATGGTCACGAATTTCCCAATGTACAACTCCCCTATTTTTTCCAATGAGAGATTAAGGTACTAGAGCATGGGTAGGTATAATAGTAGCTTTTTTTTTTCCCTTTGTCTAACATCAGGGCCCTCGCACCTTTCCAAGCTGAATTTCAGTAAAACGTAACGCAGATCGACTAAAAAAAATACCGTCTTTTTTACACAGGTCCCATGCAAAAAGACTTACCGCTCGAATACCTTGATATGGCGGAATACTGCTACCGCATGGATAAACTGTGTGTTACTGTGGCAGATGTTGCGAATCACGCCACTGAACTTGTCAGGCTGGACAAACCATTCTAAAAGTAAAGTATACTCGTTGATATGTCTAAACATGTGCTTTTTGATATATAGTATACTATCGGAAGTATGCACATGTATCGGGTATGTATACATATACGGGAGTGCAAAGAATGATGACAACAAAAAAAAAGACGCAAGCTACATTTTCCTCGTGTTTGTTATCGGTTATTTCCTAACATGAGATCTTCACAAAAAAGAAATAAGCTTTTCCTCTCGTTTTTTTTAGTCAGCCAGGAATCTCAAAGTTTATACTATAGTATGCCTCCTTGTAAGATGGTTTTAATATCACACAAAACTCTTGCATTGTTCTATTACCTTTTTACTGCATGATTAAATATATAGGCGTCAATTAATTAAAACGTAAAGCCGATGTTCGTCATCATTGTTTGTTGCTTTGACTCGATCATGCTCTACATTTCCTTTTCTTTATAGCCATCCTTATTTGGATGAAATCGTACTTTTTTAATAAGCGATCCGGACCTGTATCAAAGTTCCCTAGTATCTCCCATTTTGGGTACGTTGAATAGAAAGCTGAAAAGTGTTTCGGATCGACAGGTGGAACTGCGCGGTCGTTGAAAATTATGAGCCAATGAGCACTTGCACGTCATCGGCCTTTTTTTTTGCGTTAGACCCACACTGTCTTCGAAAAGAAACAACATACGCAAGAGTAGTGGCGTCTTTTTTTGAGCATTTGCACGACTGGTAAAGAACAAAGACAAAGGTTCTCGCGTTCTATAATATAACTAAATCTTGTAAAGACTTAGTTTCTGTATCATAGCTCGATTCCCATTGTCTTGCTTCTTTCAACTTCTGTTCGAAACTCGCCATCATGGCTAACCAGCAGCCACCATACCCTATGCAACAACAGCAACAGCCAAGACCACCTGTCTTAGACCCTAACAGGGCGCGTAGTCCACCAGTAGGATATCGACCTACAGGCACACCACCTCCTACATCTCATCCTGTGGCTGGCATGCCTTATCGTCCTTCATCCACACCACCGCCACAAGCACAGACGCCACCCATCCGACCGGGATTCCCTCCGTCTGCAGCGCGTCCTCCTTCCTTTCCACCAGGTGCTCGTCCTCCGCCTATGATGCGACCTCCTGTGGATCGCGTGACATCGCCAACAGCCGTGCCGCCAGTCCAACCACCATCGGTTGGATCCCCACAGAAACCGCCAACGCCAACGCCAACGCAACCATTGTCTCCAACAACTGCCAATGCCACTGCTCCGGTGTCTGATCACCATCGTCGCAAGCGAATGTACCCTGAACAGATTACAAAGGCGTACATGGATCAGCCTGCCACCCCCGCGTACGGTGGTCAGTTTGCGGAACAACAGCAGCAACAGTTCGCGCCTGCCCAGCCTGCCGTTCCCACCTATGGTCAACCACAAGGCTTTACGCAACCTCAACCTCAAGGTTACCCTCAACCACAAGGTTATGGCCAACCCACTGCCCCAGCTATGCCTGCACAGCCTATGTACGGTCAGGCACCAATGGATACGATGACAAGTCAGTTTGGAAACATGTCAATGGGTGCGTCGGTAAGTTTTGAGTGGGGTTACAAAGGTTCTTCTTAACTTTTTCTGTACAAGGCTACGCGTTCCGTGCCATTGATGGGTGCTCCGCCATTTATTGCGGATATGAATTCACCACCTCCAGCGATTAATTTACCCCAAAACGTAAGCGAAAGGAATCTGCGTAAAATCATAGCTGACATCATTGGACGCGGGGTCTTAGTCGTCCTTGACAGATTCACCGTTCGCCAACGCAGAACAGTCTTACAAATGTTGCACGTTAAGCTCCATTCCGGCGTCCGAGACACTCTTGAAGAAATCAAGATTGCCACTTGCACTTGTCTTGGCACCTTACAGGACACTGAACTCCGGCGAGGTAGGAACCACCGGACGCGACTTCCCTTTTTTCTCTGACACCGTGTTACAGGATCCAGTACCCGTGGTGACAGACTCCGTTATTTCAAGATGTCGTCGCTGCAGAACGTATATTAATCCGTATGTTACGTTTGTTGAGGGTGGACAACGATGGAAATGTAACATGTGTTTCTTGTTGAACGACGGTACGTGATGCAAAAGTGTTGTCAAGTGCGTAACTAAACCATTTATCATAGTGCCTGCCGCCTTCGATTTCGATGCGCACACGCAACAGCCAGCAGATCGGTGGAAGCGTGCAGAATTGAACTACTCGTGTGTTGAATTTGTTGCACCTACCGAATACATGGTAACCTATTGTGCGATGTTCGTTCCTAAACTAAAGTGTTGCTTCTGCTAGGTCCGTCCACCGCAAGCACCTGCTTTTGTCTTTGTGATTGATGTCTCTTATTCAGCGGTTTTGTCGGGAATGGTTGCCACAGCAGCTCGCACCATATTAGATGCTCTTGAACGTCTCCCCAATCAAGAGAATCGTACTAAGTTCGGTCTTATCACTGTGGATAGCACACTGCACTTCTACAATCTGAATGCCAACCGAACCGAGCCTCAAATGCTTGTTGTGTCAGATCTGGATGATATTTTCCTCCCCGAACCAGATGATCTGCTGGTTAACCTCACTGAAAGCCGAGAGGTGATCAAGTCGTTGCTCGAAAGACTTCCCGAAATGTTCAAAGACACCACCAACGTTGGTAATGCATTGGGTACCGCTTTGCAAGCTGCATTTAAGATGGTGGTAAGTGACGGTCGCCGTATCAATCGTGGTAGCTAAGGTTGGTCTAGTCTGCAAACGGTGGCAAGATTATCTGCTTGCAGTCGACATTGCCTAACAAAGGTGCGGGCGCGCTTAAACCTCGTGAGGACGTCAAGTTGCTCGGTACAGCAAAGGTGAATTGAAAAAAAAAATTACCTAGCAACCGCACACGGCTGACCATGATATATATAGGAAACGACGTTACTTAACGCCGCTTCGCCATTCTACAAATCTTTCGCGGTGGATTGTTCACGTTCTCAAGTCGCGTGCGACATGCTCATTTTTGGCGGGAAATACTCTGATGTGGCAACATTGAGTAAGACAAACTATTTACGTCTAGCATGTATCCTAACGTGCCGTAGGTTGCTTGCCTCATTATACGGGTGGACAAACCTACTTTTATCCCGGCTTCAACGCCAGCAGAACAGAAGATGCGCTCAAGTTTGCCCATGAATTTTCTGAATTACTTTCGGAACAGATCGGTTTGGAAGCGGTTATCCGTATCCGAGCTTCGCGCGGTCTTCGTATGAGCGCCTTCCATGGTAACTTCTTCATCCGTTCAACCGATCTTCTGGCATTGCCCAATGTTCCACGAGACCAATCGTATTGCGTGGAAGTGTCCATTGAGGACGACATCAAGACCCCCGCTGTTTGTTTCCAGACTGCACTACTGCATACTACCTGCTTTGGTGAACGTCGCATTCGTGTGATTACACTCTGTCTTCCTGTGACGCAGTCCATCGCAGAATTGTATGGTGGCGCCAATCAGCAGGCCATCGTTGCTTATCTTGCGAACAAGGGTAAAAAAGTGATAGTGATTTTAACATGAATTGAGTTTTGATGTCTGTCATTTCTGCATACAGGTGTGGAACGTGCTCTCACCTCCAAACTGGACGACGCGCGTGATGCCATCACAAACAAGGTCGCAGATCTCTTGGGTGTCTACAAGACGCATGTGCTTGGTTCAGGACAAGGCTCGACTCCTCAGCTGCAAGCGCCCGACAACCTCAAGTTGCTTCCTGCCCTTGCTCTTGCACTGATCAAACACGTACGTAACATAGCAAATGAACTACAGGAAAACATGTCTAACATGATGCTTGTCATACAGGATGGTTTACGTCAGACGTCGCAAATACCTACGGATCTACGATCCAACGCGATGAATTTGTTACGAACCATGCCACTTCAGTTGCTGATTCCATACCTGTACCCGAATTTCTACTCGTTACATAACATGCCTTCCGAGGTAAACGGATAGACAATCTCTGTTTCTTTTCTAATTGAGCTGAGGTGTTATTTAGGCTGGGGAGATTTCTGAACACGGTGTTGTATTCCCACCAACATTGAATTTAACTGCGGAAAAATTGGAACCACATGGATGTTATCTTTTGGAAACAGGTCAGAATATGTACATTTGGGTTGGACGTGGTGTTGTTCCACAGCTTTGTGTGGACTTGTTTGATGTCAAGTCGTATGAAGGTCTTCGTGCGGGCAAGGTAAGAAAGATGGAATGATTGTGGCTCGCCTAATGATTCTGTTCGTTTGTTCAAGATTACACTTCCTACACTGGAAACGCCTTTGAATCGCAAGGTCAATCTGCTTGTGGCTAAGACGCGTGAGATGCGTCGCGGAAACTACTATCCTCAGTTGTATCTTATCAAGGAAGATGGTGACCCTGGTCTGAGAATGTGGTTCTTGTCACATCTTATCGAAGACCGAACGGATAATGTCTTGAGCTATCAACAATTCTTACAATTAATCAAGGACAAGGTCAGCTCTGGATCATTTTAATTAGAAGCATGAAGCTCTTTTGTTTCCCCTCTTTTTTTTTTCTTCTTTTTTTCACCGATGCTCGTTTCCCTCATCCTTACTGACCAACTTTTTTAATAAAAAATGAATGTGAAAAAAGTGAGAAACACGCATTTTAGTGGATGATTTCTTTATGTGTCACGACATAATCGAGTTGTCTATCCGTATCCTCGACAGGAATCACGTTGGTATCTACAATTTGCTCTTCTAGAGCAAGGCCAACTAAAACGTTTTATCAGTCATCTTTGTCCACAGTGAGATAGAAAGTTTACCTGTAACAGGTGGCGGGCAACCGCGCTCAGCTGCCCATGTACTGCATTTTTCGAGATAGCGATCATAGTATCCTTTCCCGTGACCGATCCGGTTGCGTTCCTTGTCAAATGCCATCGCTACCATCGTTCTCCATGAGACAAATGAAAAAGGAATTTCTTTTCTGTACCTGGTACGAGGATAAGATCCAAGGCTTCTGTATCGAGTGCTTGAATACACTAGGTCAGCTGTCTGATTTTATTGTAGCATCAGGCCGAACCTGTTTCCATGACACGATCGTGTGGTGGCTCCGGGATATTCCATCGGTTAATAGGTAATGATTGATAAGTGTCCCAAGAAGAAATCTTGACCATTTCCATGCTATTTTTTGTCCATCGAGGCACGTATAACTTTTTGCCTAGGGGAAGAGACCATAAGTTTAAGAGTCGCAAAAAAGGATATTGCCGAATTACCGTCTGAAGAATGCAAAATAGCATGTATAATGGCACTCGTGTTGATTTCACCGTGAGGCATGCTGATAAACACGCTGATGGTACGGCTGCGTTGGTAGACATCCATGGCCAACAATTGCTTTGTCACATGTTCCGCTAACAGACCATGATGTTTATTCTTAAACAAAAGCCCAAAGCATTTTCCATACATTCGCTCTCAATCGTTGACGATGGTATGCTTTTTAGTCTTGTTCCAATTTCCTTGCGCAGCAAACGCTTTAAATTCGTAACGGAAGTCATGAAGAGAAACCGTTCATTGCACAGAGAAAAAATACCGGATTTATCCGTCACGCTTACTCATATCATTTGGTCGTGTCTAACAAGAGTGGTTCCAGTTTAGTTAGGAGGCTCTCAGTCTGAACGTAAATGTGCGACTGGTGATGGATATATTAACAACGCATGTTTTTCTCAGCGCAGAACTTTATGTACGATAGCATAAGTTATGATTCGACACAACAGTAACAAGCCAAGGTTTAAAGCATTTCATTCTCCGTTTGCAAGGATTCTACGATCTGTTTTTTCGCCATGCGCGTATACTTGTGTCCAGTAGCGTGCTGTTCTTTCAAAATCTTCCGGATCGCGTTGGAGGTGGGCCGCTACTTGAGCATCCTATAGAAAAAGAAAGATTGAGCTCCGTAAAAAAGGTAGCTTTGGTTCTCTCCCTCCAAGTACCTGTGGATCATTAGGTACAGGTGATGCTAAGAGTACTTGTAAAGACAAGAGCACGGTTTTAAGCGTCATTGCAGGAGACCAGTTGTTTTTTAGAATATCCTGCAGTATTCAATTGAGTCCATCTATCATTGCAAGTCGGTCATTTACCAGACATATTGCTCCCTAGCACAAGGTGTCAGACGATGGAAACAGGAATGGTGTGCATCTTACTGTTTGTGAGCTAATATTTGGATGGTATACTGCTGTCAAAAACTTTACGCGTGGTGGATGAAATGGGAAGTTGTCCTAGAGTGAAAATGATTCGAAAAATGGAAGCGATTGATAGGTACACCTTACACCGAGATGAATATCAATGAGGAACTTGCCGCCTTTTATTATTATTGGTATTATTTATCACTTTAGCTATCATGCAATTTTTTTGTTCCCGAAGTAAAAAAGCTTACCTTCGTACGCAGTGTCAGGGGGTCCGAGAATGACAGCGTAGTATTGGCCTTTTGGGAGTGATTCTCTTCAGTTGTTTTTTATTCAAATGATTATTCCGAACTCACTCAAGTCATCTGTTAGACGTAATTCAATATTTGCATCAGGATCTGATTGAATATCAAGAATTTCGCGTTGAAGTCGTTTCGCCGCTGATGCCAGAGGCATGATTCAAATGTGAATAAAAAAAAGAAGGGACAAAAAGGAGTTTCGTGACGTGTAGAGAACGGCCCACAAAAAAAATTCCTAGTCATCAGGCATACTATTAGTGCTTCCTCTCCATGAGGTACTAATCGCAATGTCTTGAAATGCTTTGACAGTAAGGATTCGCGTAAGCGTTGCCACTCAGCCACGCTCTGTTAGAATCAAGGCATTAGCGTGCCACTAAGGATCACACATACACTGATGATAGAATGCATGAACCAATTGAAAGTAGCGGCATGTTTCCGCTTGTATATGCTTGATCCAATCGTATCATTTCTCATGCAAAATAAAACGATACATAACAAATTAGACCTACTTCCGGCCTCAGTACCTTATGGGCGGTACAATGACCCATCGTGCACGGTTTCCCCCCTTTTCTAATTATTGTTGAAACAGCTCACTTTTTCTCTGCTATTAGATCAAAAGGTTCTAGAAGCAGAAAGGCAATCATCATATGATCCAAACAAGGTCCATGGTGTTACAACATTTTCGGTAGTATTATTTGCCCTGCGAATATGAACTACTAGTTTTGACGTCGGTTTCTAAGAAGTGAATTAAAAAAAAGTTCTTAGTTCAATAACACCAAAATTGTTTAGAAGCAAAAAGCATTTTTCAGATCAATTAAAAAGAAACTAACTCTATTCATGAATTGCCACCAGGAGAAATGAATTGATAAATCTAATAACAAACAATCCTACTTGCCAGTTAGTTAAAAAGACAACCAGTTTGTTTCACATAAGGATTATGAGTTTCTAAAGGTGTCAAACACGCGTTCCGGTAACCAGTCTTCGGGTCTTTTTCAGTGGGTGCACATAGTTTCATCGTTCACATAATGCAATGTAAAAACGCATGCCTGTTTCGGGTGGCTACAGGCCGAAATGGCCACCAATAGCGTTAGTGTCGTGTCGAATGAAAGTATCTACGAACGAAGTTGGTATGATAGCCTGATCCCTTTTCTCCTCCGATAAGGTCAGATGTGACTAGAGAAAAAGAACGTTTCGTGCACAGAGAACGGTACGACATAGGCGTCGTCTAACACCGAGTTCCAGCGTACCTTTTCTGTTACTGTCCGCCCACGCCGCTAGACTCAACTAGTAAGATTTAGGCGAATGGTACACAGGTTTTTTTTTAGTTCAAGCCAATTTCCAGGTCATCAGCCCTATTGTTCATCCAGAAAGTCGGTTGACTCCAATTCTTGGATAGTGTATCAATTTTATCTTGCACCGCATGCTATAATTTCATTAATAATCATGAAAGATCCATGCTATTGCTTCCTTAGGTTGATATGACTGCATTGCTGGTCCAGGATGCATTGTAGCCCAGATAGACGACCTCTTATCCATTGCTTCTTCTTTTCTGTTGATGTTCCTAGAATTTGTCAGATGCCAAGTTCCATAGGGTTTAACTTCGTGGTGAACTAAGTTTCTGCAGATCGCCACCAACTCAATTCCCTAGAAGTCTTCCATTTCTTTTTTTTTTCTTGCCGTTTTCTCCGGTAAAGATAAAAGGTGAATTGTGCGTTTGCTTCCTGGAAGCGCCGCTTTATCTCGGGTAGGACCGACTGCACAGGGTGTGATTCATGCCCATACGTTTGTTTCTTTCTTCCTTCAGCCAGTGTCACCCTCAGGGTCATTCATTGTTCTTTCAGACTCCTGATGAGGGCCACAGGCACGACAACCATTGGATGGAGTTGTCACCGTTACACTTGGTATTTTCGTGTACAACTAGCATAGTTAGAGTTAAACTTTATTTGCAGTGTCTGCAGATTTCACATAGCTTTTCCTCAGGGGTTATAACCTAAATTTTATCAAAAGGAATTCATTGTTGCACTGTACACATGCCAAAGAATAGATCTTTCGAGAACAAAAGCAAAATTATGTCATTCCCGCCTAAAAAAATTGTTAAGGAAAACGAGAAGGTATTTCGACCTAGTTGTTCTTGTTATACAATGTTCTGCAGGTTTATTGCAGCAGTCGGCCGCCTACATTAGATTACATTGATTAAAGTTTGCTTGACTAATATCTCTTAAACCGTTACACAGTTTCAAGTGTAAATAAAGCATAAGCTGTTCTAAACAGTAAAGTAGTGGACCTACAGAGTAAAAAAAAAAAAAAAAAAAAAAAAAAGGACGGTCTATTCCCCATGAGTTGTTTGACATGGCACAACGATCGTGTGATCCGATTAACCTCGGCCTGGGAAAGATTTTTTTTGCTCGATATCTAATTATGTAAGGTCTCAGAAGATCCAAAAGAATACCGATATGAAAGCATGAAGGTCACTAGCTTTTTTTTTTCTCTCCTGCCGGGCGAATTGACCCGTCATCCCGACATACACACACGTGTAGATGAATGTATGTGCACTCGTTTACGTGCCGTAAAAGAAAAAAGGTCCGAAGAATAACAACTTGATCTGCAGAACAAGCTCCCAAAACACGAGCCAGACTCATCCTGAGCGAAACCAATGCAATACCAAAGTCGATTGTCATATGATCCTGAAAAGGAAAATGAAGGGAATAATGCAAATGGCGGAGATAACAAACAAAAAGTCCACTGAGATAAGATTCAGCTGGGAATGTCAGGTCGGCAACATTTGAAATGCAGCGATGGATTGAAGTTTCCAACAGAAGCTGATAGTAAAAAAAAAAATAAGAGTACGATCGCGGGTTTATCCGCCGAACCGAAACGTTCGGGTTACAGAAGGGTAAGGACATTTGCTTTCAATATGCTCTAGATGGCAATTCGAAACATGAAAGTAGAAAACTACATACATAGCTGTTGTCTAAATGGACAGAAAAGACCACATGAAGTGTGTAGGTTAAAATTTCTTGTTCCGTTGGTATGAAACCTTAAGTATTTATTTCCAAATAGGCATCTTACGGGTAGGAAGTGGTGGTAGATTTGCTAGAAACAACATATACTTTGGCAAGTCAAATTCTTATCTGTTCCTGTCCGCCTTCTAGACCGTTCTGAAGCAGTAGCTTTTCTAACCGCTTGGTCCTGCTTATTCTATGTCCGCCTGTCCTGCTTTCAAACTTTATCCATGGACATCCATTGAATCGATTGAAGGTGGCTTATACATCATTTGCAACGACGGGAAGGTACTCTCTGCTAATAGCTGTAACGCTTGAACGTCTACCATCGACAAGGGGAAGATAGTCACCAACAGCATTGCTAACAGCCATGCGTATGGATAGTTTCATTAGATATTAGGTGTGGCTAACCACCGGACAACCTGTCCAAGTGACAGTTCCATCAAGCGTACTTGCTTCAAGAGGAACTTTCTCCTCCTCAGATGACGTGTACTGTGCTCCTTGCTGATCAAGTCGCTTTTAGGATTTGTCCTTCGGCATCTTGTTAATAGACTAACCACGTATATTTTTATGAAACTTTGTGACGGTATCAGTAGAGTGAAGTAATTGCAGTACGATAACAACTATCTTCCAATTAATTATAGCAATAATATCGCCAAAATCTCAATATATTTCTAGTAACTCGTTAAGATAATCTGTCTGGTAGATACGTACTATATCTCTGCTAAGTTCATAAAAAGCAATGAACACCCGTAGTGGGTTAGCCGGTCTGGCAAATGCTCGTATGACAGACTGCGTATGTATAGGCAGGAAAAAAGTCTCAGTAGAGATGGACTTTCTAATGATGGTTTTCAGATCGATTTGACTATGTAAGACGCTTATCAGTCAGTTTACATGGTATAGAACCTTGTAGCACACTCAACAGGTACTGCCTTTAATCCAGTCTTGTAATCATGCTATCCATTGAAAAGGAGGACACCACAACAATTCGACTGCCAGATTTTTCGAGGGAGACGCGACGTTCAGTCGCCGATCTAAATTCAGGAAAAGTAAAGGACATGCTCCAGGAACGTTAACAAAGCAATTCATTATTTCGCGTCGACTTGCTCCCTTGCTGGTACATAAATCTACAGAAATGCTTGTTAACTCGAATAAAAATGCATGATACCTACAAATAGTTTTATAGATATTTGAAATTGATTGTAAATTTGGAACGCGCCATTTCCGAAATGGATTGCTGGCGACAAAGTCCACAAAAATTACCCTTGAAATGGACGATAATGGCGTCCTTGTATTCGGCAGAGACATTGTGGCGGACATCTTACGATTGCATAAAGGGAGAAAAAGGCATCACCAAAGTTTGCTTAGGTGCAATTAAGCATGCGTATCTTGCGTCCGGAAGTTGATGGGACCAAAATCATCTTTGAAAAGAATAGAAAATCAGTTGGAGGATGGATACGTTTTGTTCTTCACCAAAGAGGAGCCTCCAACGAAGGTTGTTCATATCGAATGTCCTGTGAAAGTTGATTGCAAAATCCGAGTATTCGCTGGGCGTCGACGCATAAAGACACTCGTATCCATGGGACTCGCCTAAAAAGCTCGAACAACGTATATTAGATTTTCCAGCGGAGACTCCTAAAGGCCTGGTGATCAGTACTGGCGCGCTGAGAATCTAGAACCCTAATCGTCCTATACACAACATTGACGAAGACTTGGAGCACTTGGGAAAGGGCCATATAACCAAGAATGTGGAGCTAATCGAATTTTTAGAAAGATGACACAGAGAGGATATGAAATTCCTCTTTGAACAGCGATGGTGGCGGATTTTCCTGAGGCTTTAAAAACCTTCCAATCCACTAGTTAAAAAGACGTCGTCGTTCATTGCTCGGCCCACCATGTGGAGCGGCACAACTCGCCTTTCCTTTCGCAATGTCTTCTTGAGAGGCACGCGATAACTTTCAGACGGGTCGTCTTCCAGCCGAGGGAGGCGCCTCCTTTGGGCACGGGATGATGTTCGGTACCGCAACTGGTTGGATACCTCAAGCGCACAATGCTTACCGAAAAAAAAACAAGATAGCGACCGGACAGCAACTACCAAGCTTTGAGTCGTCCATGGTCACCTTGAGGTCATGGACGCCACGCCTGGTCGCCTGTGCCTGCCATTCTGCGCGGGCTCAGGCAACTCACACCGACAACTTCTTCCAGTCTATGGTAGTTGCAGTCATCTACTCCCCAAGCCGTTATCCTCAACGCAGGCCCTTCTACCACAATCTTCTCGAACTTCTCTCCTCCATGTATGTGCTACGGCCCGATGTCCTTCTAGGTGATTTCAATTACCGCTGCCATCGACCGCCTGCATGGACTGATTTCTCGGTAAACCCTATGCTGACAGATGTCACCTATGATTGCTTTGATGGGCACTTCTATCTATGTACGACAAACATATTCTTCCAGGAATTAAACAGATATGCAGTCGAACTTTCAAGAAACCTTGGACGGACAGTGAGCTACGTATTTTAGAGCTCACTTTCTGGCGTTTTTCTGCATGGGCGACTGAAACGATGATCTCCGCGACGAACGACTTACGATGAAGTTCTCTGGACTAGTAATGGATTATTCGAAAGCTCAACGCAGAGGCTTTTGTTTAGCCTTTGAAGAGTTATGTCCTAATAGCACGGTGAGCCCAAAAAGCCTGCTACTACGGTTGACGACAATCCGTGCAAAGAACGTGGAAAAACCTCGCCGTGGTGCCATCCAACAAAGAAACTGTATTTATCGATCTTACTAGCCTCGTTTACATCGCCACAACTCGACACTTGTTTGATGTGGCAGTTCAGCAGTTGAAGGTAGAATTCCCTAATCTGAAGAAGTGGTGGGCTAGGGATGAAGTAGCAGCTTCATCCTCAGGTTTCAAAATGCATTGCAGGAAGTATTGCAGAATAACAACACACGTACAACGAATGGAGTTGAAGCGTTCCATTGTGATCGCTATCGATGTGTGCAGAAAAAGAAGCCGATTGTGGAAACGCTGCAATAGATCTTCAGCTATCTGGCAACGAAGAAACGAATATTAAGAAGATGAAAATGACAAAGAACAGACAAAATCCGCTGCAGAAGCTAGACGAGCAGCTCGCACCAAGAAGCTAGATACGCTAAGAACCGAATACAAACAGGAGCAGAAGCAACGAGCAGCTCAAAGGCAAGATAAACGCAAGAGCCACATGTCAGAGGACTCTGCGGACAACGAAAGGTAGATCATTGGAAATAGCCATCATTTACATCATGAATCTAATACTCATTACTACTAATCAGAAAAAGGCAGCGCCAAAATAAAATAGAAGATCACCATCAACGTCTACGGCCAATTAACAAAGACGAACTTGAGTTCATGCAGTTGCCAGCTAACAGCATAGCTGGAAAATATAGTGCTGCTTCAGACGGGCAACTGTAGAAAGCGTTCCGCTTCCTATGTCATTCATGGCGATGAACACAAGTGGAAAGATATCAAGATGACAATGATGGAGACGCTCTTGAACAATGTCAACTTCTTCCAAGACATACTCGGCTATGAGACAGCAGATTTGGTTGAAAAATATAGTCAAATCCATGATGGATACGTCGAAGCGGTACATTGGTTTGACAGTAGTCGATGTGCCCAGATTCTGGCTGAAACGTTAGGATGGCCTACGGTCATATATGCTGGCGAATATAACCAATGCACAACATTGCCATATTTTACAAATCCTGGACTAACACAAGAAGAATTGACAGAAAAGCCGATCGTATTGCAACTCAAACATAATCACTTTACGGCAATGATTATTAGAGATAGTTCAGAGAACATCGAGCGGCCGCCTATTGACCCTATTGATACTTAGTGGGTATTTTTAAAGAGCATGCATTGTCTGTTGCATGGTTAGACCTGTATTCAGCAAAATCCAAACCGTTGTAAACCTTATAAATGTATAATCCATAAATTTTAATGACTTCCCAAGTCCAACGCATAACACCACGTTTAGCGACCTTAACTTTTCAAGAACAAACCAGAAGAACCCTGGCTCTGATAGCAGATTACTGAGATTTGCTGGTATATCCCACAAAAAAAGCGACCCCTCCCTAAAACCTTTATAGTACAGATATACATGTGTCTGTCGGTCGTTAAAAAGAGGGTGGCAAGGCCCACAAAAAAATTCGGAAAATCCCACACAATTTTAGGGGTGCCGCTTCTTGAGTAGGTCAAGGTAACCAATTAGGCTGTCATTGTATCATGTATGTGTACAATAGCAGTATCGAAATCATTTGATATTTCCTTTGATTTTCTTATAAATGAGCTCTTCGATCTTGCACCATTAATTTTTTATGCCATGTAATTCATGCGTAAGCTACAAAAGCATAGAACAAGCTGCACCGTTGGATCAAAGACAGCGAATGACCTGGCCTTCGCCGGATAAATAACACACACATAGGCGTTCTCGCTAATGTGGCACTTCCCTATTTGCTGAACAGCCGCTACTCTAAGTAAATTTGCGTTACATGAGGAGCCACCTTTGCCGTGAGGGAGATTCAGTTATATGTAGGCGGTTACGCCATAGGAGATCTGGATTTTTCAGTCGTAGTTACGCTACGCAAAGTGCTTTGAGTAATGTAAATGTGTAGTGGTCAGTTGCGAAAGATAACCGGTGCTGAGTATGACAACGTTTACTTAAGTGGTGGGTGAAAGTTACACACTCAACGATACTGTTCGGGTCAGACGGGCCAGACGACAAACAAAAAGATACAAATGATCCAGGATCAAAGAAAGTACATATCAAGGATGTAAAAGTGGATAGGATTGAAGAAGAAAGCGAAGAGAGATCTGTTTCCCCTTAAATATCCACGGCATCCAGGTACTTAAAACATCTTCTGAGTCAGACAATGCCTACAGCGTAGCTCTGACAAACGGAAAGGAAAGAATTGCGATAGTCCAATCATAGCATTGCATTGACGTAAAAAGTTCCTTCGGGATTGACGTCAACCAATTTTAAACTGACGCATTATCGCAACGCTTTTGACAGGAGAAATGTTACAACCACAAAAATGTCGCAGTCTTTCTTCAAAGTAAGGTTCGAACATTCCTTTAGAAATTTAAACGCAACGATTACTGTCACTTATATGGATCCCAATGCCAGTAGCTGTAGCTTGCTTTATATCAATTTCTTCAACTAATGTATCCATTGTAGTTGTTGCTGCCATAGAATGCTAGCAAGTCCAGTCAGAGTCTCGATTTGCCCTAAATTTTGCAGTTTGTCACTGTTCCCAGAAGCGGACAGTCAAAAAAACTTGGGCTTTTTTTTTTCTTTGCGCACACATACACGCAGAGCCTCTTTTTTTTCTGCTCTTCATCTTAGCACATAGTACATTATACCATCTTCTTTGTAAGGACTTATTTAACCAACTTCCAGGATTGTCCTACTTTTGGCAGCTGTTCAGTACCTCGAAAAAAGAAGACATAGTTGTTCATTCTACGCAAATATCAAAAAAAGGTTGTCATGGTTTTCATGTCCTCCGACCAAGTGAATTGACAGTGTATATTCTGTAGTTTTTTTTTAATACTTAACTCAGCCTGTGGACCATGTCTGTCTACAACCATCGCCCCATGGTACCTGCGCCTCAGAATCGCATCGTCGAGATGTTGGACGCCATCAGAGCCGAATTCGATCAATTGACACAAGAAGTGTACATGTGCAAGGGGCAGAGAGACGATTTTGAGCACAAAAGTACGTAAAACAGTTGACACGTCTAGGTACGCGTGGCTAATACTCTTCTATTTTGTCGTTGGCAGTGAATCAGCAGATCCAAGAAATGAACAATTTTCAACAAAGTCTCATGGAATTGGAGCGCTCTCAGCAAACCCTGAAGAAGCAGTAAGTTGTGTTATGCTATTTGGGTATGGCATGCGTGCATGTAACTTGCGTCCAGATATGAGGATGAAATTGCCCGACTTCGTCAACAACTTGAACAAGCAACCCAAGCACGCGGTAGTCATCCAGGTATGCCGTCTTCTGGCCCGATATCGAGTGGGATGCATCCTCCGCAGCATCAACCGCCGCCACCTAATATTGGTCCGGGTTCAAACTATTTTGGTGGGATCATGAACGCGCACGGTAACAATCAAAACCCAGGTCTTGTCGCCCCTCCTCAGATGAGCGAACAGTCTCCGCAAGGGCACCCAGGTTTCCCATCATCGCAAGCCCCTCCGCCACCCACCTCTGCGGGATATATGAATGGCTCTGTCCCGCCTCAAAGCCAGCCAAGTAAAGAATTTGTGCGTGATGGCGTCGCTATTCTCTAAACAGACATACGTCCAAATGTAGGTATGTATGGGCAACCTCCCGTAGGAGGCGTACCAACCCCTCCAGTACCAGGATCCTACCCACCGAGTCTGAATGAACGCGGTAATGGTTCGTTGTAACAGGAACAGTCCAATTGTGTACTCATTTCTTTTATTTTATTTTTTTTTAAAAAAAAGGCTATGGCTATTCTTCACGCGTAGGAGGATCTGAGACGCCAACAACGCAGGCGGCTTCATTACCCAATGAATCCCTTTCTGCAGGCGCCAAGCGGAAGTCTGTCCCTCCCCCTCCGGGTCCATCACCTGGACAGATGATTCCTGGTCGTCCTCCATCCAAAGGACAAATGGGCTCTAGCGCTCCCGGTGGACTCGCCGATGTAGATCCTGAAAGTGTCCCTGCCAATATGAAGATTGAGGGAGACGACTGGTTTGCTTTGTAAGTACTGATACCGCTACCACAAGAAAAAGCCAGCAGCTCATGTAAGGAAATAAAAACGGTAGATTAAATCCCAAGGCAGCAAAACGTCAACTCAAAGTTGATTTGATGCATACTTTGGAACATGCAAGTGTGGTGTGCTGTGTTAAATTTAGCGCGGATGGACGGTATATGGCTGCTGGCTGTAACCGATCAACCTACATTTACGATGTTGTATCAGCGCACAGAATTTGGTAACAACTATTTTTTTTTTGGTTCACCTTATCAAATGCTCATGCTTTTTTGTTATGTTAGTGTTTTGCAAGATGATAATGTGAAAACGGATGCTGATTTGTATATCCGTTCCGTTTGTTTCAGTCCTGATGGCATGTACCTTGCAACAGGCGCAGAAGATAAGCAGATCAGGGTAAGTAAAAGGCTAAGCTATTCTGAGGACAATTCATAAACATAATATATCTAATATGTATATGTATAGATTTGGGATATTGCAAAGAAACGCATTCGAAGTATTCTAAGTGGTCACGAACAAGACATTTATTCACTTGATTTCAGTCGTGATGGACGCATCATTGTTTCGGGTTCAGGTGATCGCACGGCACGGATATGGAATATGGATGGACAGTGTCTGCACGTTCTTCGTATTAAGGATCTTGACCAAAAAGATCCTGGTGTCACTAGCGTTGCTATTTCTCCTGACGGTCGACTTGTAGCAGCTGGAAGTCTTGACAAGATGGTCCGTATATGGGATACACAGTCAGGTCAACTTTTGGAACGACTGGAAGGACATAAAGACAGTGTTTACTCTGTTGCTTTCATGCCCGACGGCAAGACCCTGGTAAGCGGCAGTTTAGACAAGACGTTGAAACTTTGGCAGCTCGGTACAAACGAGAGCCGTGGTTTCCCAATGGACAGAGACCGTTCCAGAGGCCCATGCAAAATGACCTTTACTGGCCACAAGGTATAGCAAGACTTGTCTAGATGACCATGGGATCTCATTTTCTATTATAGGACTTTGTCTTGTCTGTTGCCTGTACGCCGGATGGTAACTGGGTTGTGTCTGGTTCCAAAGACCGCAGCGTTCAGTTCTGGGATCCACGAACTGGCCAGACCCAATTTATGCTTCAAGGACATAAGAACTCAGGTACATACATACCAGAAACTAAAAAAGACGACGACACAACCAATCTAACCCCGTTATTCTTAGTTATTTCTGTGGCAATCAGTCCGTCAGGAAGACATCTTTTTGCTACCGGTTCAGGAGACAACCGCGCACGAATCTGGAGCTATGACCCTCTTCCATAGTTCTGTACCAAAAAAAAAGGTTTTTCTCTCGTTCTATTCTTTTTCTTATATATATCATAACGCATTACGTTGTTTTCGCTTTCCAAAGTTCGTTCTTTTCTTCTTTTTTTTTTTGTCTTTTAAAATCACAATTGCCAAGTGTTAGTCATTTTTGCCTTTTTCCTTGAGCTTGTCCATCTGGAGTCTGTTCTTTTCATGACTATACTGCCTGTGCAGCCGCTGTATTAAGATTCTTCAACAAAGATTCTTTTTCATTCTCAGTCAGGTCGATCTGTTTATCCTCATCATTGTTTATGTGCAAATAGAACACATAACATGCGAGTACACTTATCGTCTTTTTTTTTAAAAAAAAAAGAAGGTTCATCAGTTTACTGGCCTAACTTTATCGTCTCCCTCTTCCCTGCAGCTTACCTGCAAAAACTTCACTACCCAAAGAGCCAAACCCCAGATGTAAATGGTGAAGCCAAAGTTTTGTTCAAGTCTTGCATAACACGACGTTGGTCCGTCAAGGCCTTGGCATTCCCAATGGCCCTCGAGATGGTCTAGAATCGGTTGACGGTCGGTAACTGTTCTGTCCCATGATAACTCAAGCTGGTGTCTGATGTAAGCTGAACGATCGACCAAGACACAGGTCCATTTTATAAATTGGAAGAGGATTAGCCCGATCAGTGGAATAAAATACTAACACGAGTTTGAGTATTTGCCTTAAAAGGTATAATTATAAACTACTTCTCTGTTACCCAGTGGACATGTTTTGTTGGGAAGAAGCACAGACCCACAGTATACAACATGATGAATGATAGCTGATACCATTCCATCTCTAATGCAAAAGATGGAGCCATACCGATTTCTTTGGTACTGACCCTTGTATATGTGTTAGAAAGCGGTCGAATAACGTACAATAGTAACAAGGATCCCAACAACTAGTGTAACAACAACAGGCATAACGATGAACGATTATACATCGAATAAACTTCATGATGGGCTTACAATGAGAATAACAAAAGCTACAGTACATAGCCATCGACGATGCTTCGGTGGATAATATCTGCAGTCGAGCATAAAACGAATAGAGGCCAACATAACAAAAGAAGGAAAAAAAAAGACAAAGAGAAAGAAGAGAGAGAAGAGAAAGAGAGAAAAGAGAGAAAGAGAGAGAGAGAGAAAGAGAGAGAGAGAGAGGGAGCGAGCGAAACGAGCATGCACGTCCATTCTATGTTTTTTTCCCTTCGTCCACAATCTGTATAAAAAAGGGAAAGAAATCTATCAAACTGGAATTGATTTGCCTTTATCACAAAAGAAAGAGAATAGAGCGTCTAAATCTCTTTTTTTTTTCTTTTTTATATGGATGCCATATTATATTTATTCCTCAGAGGCGGGATGGTTGACCTTGGGGTTGAAGAAAAGGGATTCCTTACCCCAGAAAAAGTCCTATTATAAACATTTTAGTTCGCGTTGTCTATACTGCATAATCCGATATTTACTCTGCAGCGCCAGTTCATGTACTCGTAGTTGACAAACTCGTGGGGGTGGTGAGCCATGTGTTCAAGATGCTTTTCGTACAAGTTCTTAGCATTCAAACCGGAGAACAAAAGGCTAAATGTCATGTCAGCTTTCCATCGTCCATGACTCGATCATTTTATCTTACGCAGGAATGCAGACGAAAAGAGAAATCTTCTTCCAGGTCTCGGCGGACTCTATAAGGAATCATAACAGCAACACAATTGAAGTCCATTAGCATAGGAAAATAGTAACGCGAATAGTTATAATAATAATTTACCAGCAGCGTGCTTCTTCACAGCCTCGCGTTCGGCAGCAAACTGGGAAACAGCACCAGTGGATTGGAAACGAGCACCAGCACGCTTAACGGAAGCAAGAACGTTGGACTTGAAAAGAGCGCGGGAAGCCATTGATTTACAGAAAGAGTAGGGTGTGTAAGGGTTAGGAATAAAAAAAACCTTTCGATGTTAATTTGTTTAGCAAATTCAAGCAAGTCACGTGTGAGGGCAAGGGTGAAGAGATTCAAAAAATCCCAAATGACGTCAGTGAAATCGACTCGAAGAATATTTGGGAAATCGATCACTGAAGTACCTCAATGCAAAAACAGTATTCTTGCCTCCTGACATCTTTACTGCTTCCGATTTAATACTGAGAAACTACCACTGAAGCAACTTAATGCAAAAACTAATTTTTGTTACAATGGGATGTTTTCCTTACCTTGAGCACGTTTTTACTGCTTCCGAAGGATATCGAAATCCCATCGCTGAAGCATTTTAAAGCAAACCTGAGGTTATCTAGGTTCGAACTATTCTTTGGATTGACTTGAACGTCACATAGTATTTATTTGACGCAAACACGCAATGAAGATCCGATATTTTCATGTATTAGCAGGCCACCTCCACAGCAGTGCAAAAAGCAGTCTAAAGAATAGTTATAATGAATTGTCTCTGCATGAAAACAATTACTTCCCTTGGACGTAGTTTGATATTGCAATTATTGTTCAATACGAAATGGAATCATAACAAAGACGTAAGAGACATACCAGTACTCTTTTTTTTTTTCTTCAATTGAAAAAGCAAACAGAAAGAAGATAAACTATCTTAGTTGCAAATACAAAGCACCGTGTAGAGCCTTCCAATGCCATGTCCAGCTAGTTTAAAGATGAGGTCCTTTCAGCACTTATTTCGTACATAGGATGAGTTAGGAATACTAAAATCAGCTGAACTCAACTCACTTGGAGTCACAACCAATTGAGAGGTAACCCATTCTCTGCAAAACAGATGCTTTTATTGACGTCTGTCTATAAACAAGCATCAAAACTGTGTAATAGGCTTCAATACCACGTTGAGACATCAAAAGACGCGGGCGGATGCTTCATTCAGCAAGAGAAAGCACATAATCATCACTTGCAACCAGACTATCACGGCATCGCTAGAATAGAAGACTTCATTTCGCTGGTAATTCTTCTGATTTATTATTATCTTTATTTCTTGTTATTCTCTGTTATCAGGATGAAATACACTATGTTTCTGCTTGTGCTTGCGCTACTTGTTGTGATTAAGACCAACCACGATTGGTGGGACGCCGGAGAGCCTCAGGTTTAGAAGTTTAGTTTCCGCCATGTTCCATATAGGAAGTTAATATGCGTCGCATGTTGCAGCTAGCATTTACATCCCGATTCCAGACCTGAAACGACGCAGATATCAGCAACAGTCGCTCGCTTTAGCATAATCTCACCAAAGTTTGAGGATGGTTGGTACAATCTTTCAGGGAGTATACCTCGCTTCGGTAGTTGTTCAGTACTATACGAGCAACAGTTTTATATCTGAATACAATAGACAGTAATCCTTACGAACGAGTTGCCTCTCTGGATATAATGACGTCCGATGAACAATTGCGTCGCTATCCTGTTGCAGACGATATCTTCGCCGACCATCTTCTTGCAACCTCTTCAAAACCCGTTCTGTAAGACGTTGTGAATGACCGGACGTATAATACAAAAGGTGTACCTGTGTCGGAAGCAACTCGCTTGCTCACGATGCTGGCGTGTCTCTGCATCACAAGAAGAACAGGCTTTGCTGGTATTATCTTCGTCTACGAGAATAACGAGTGCCTTCTACGCAACGTACTTTCTGAATTTCCATCAGATCTCTTAGAAGCCATATCTTGCACAACCGCACATCCATTGATACTACCTAAACCTTATTGATCTCCGGACTGGGAATTTGTTATGGCTTCAACTTTTGGCATGGCTCCTGGGAAAAAGGAATTTCCATTGTTTACATGCTCATTTAATTGTATTTCTTCGTGAAGACAGTGAGACTGACTTGGACTGGCACGACAGCATGGCCTTTATAAACTGCTTTGATATCACCGTCTCCATACGTTATGATCACCGATTCTTCATGCGGTTGCTGTCCTAGCTGTTCTCTACGCCGTTATTTGTTGCAACATCGTTTAGTTGTTTTGTGATACACTTTGGACATCGCTAAGATGAGTAAGAAAGAAAGTTGTCTCATGTAAACTAAACATCAGAAAGCTGTCACAATCATGCGATCCACGAGTCTCCATAAAATCGGTGGGGGAGCAGACTCTTGGGGACCATAGGTGTTGCACAGAGCAGACCATCTTAAAACCTACCCTAAACCTTACCCTAGACTTTAGTTTTGCTAAGACACTTCAACTAGTTCATGATTGTGTAACACCTATGGTCCCTGAGAGCTCTGCCCGGGTTTTGCTGTTTCCGGATGGAAGCGGAACGCTACGGAGCCCGGAAAAATAATAAAATGAAATGATTGGCAGATTTTATTGATACATAACAAACATAAATGCACTATACAGAGCATTTGGAACCCATAGATATTGCATAAAGCATACTACCATAAAACCTACCTTGGATCTACACTAGACCTTAGTTTTGGTAAGGTACACTCTGTTAAAGTCTGGCTAGAACATTTGTTATAATGCATAATACCATAATACAGTCATAGCTTGTAAGACAATTGTGTTTTACGTACGTTATCAGTAGACTACAATTGTCTAACCCGTGGTCCTTAAGATGTTCCTTTTTCTTTGTCCAAAAAACCTATCTAGTGTCAATGGTGAAACGTCATCAACGATGTTATTTCGTCATCATTTTTTGAACCTCCGATTTAATGGTGATTTACGGGCGTGCTTGATATTGCAATTGTGTTTTTTTTTTTTTGCTCGTTGATTGTTTTGCACCATGGCCGACGCACCAGGTAATACAAACCTATGTCAAACCCGGATTCCCTTCAACATTTGATTATCAGAGATGAAAGCGACCCAGCAGGACATGGTTAAGTCGCGTATTCCCTTAGAGTACCGGGATTACTGTGCACACCTCCTTATGCCATTGAACAAATGCCGTGGCGAAACTTTCTACCTTCCATGGAAATGTGAGAACGAACGTCACGAATACGAGAAATGCCAATACGACGAGTGAGTTTTTAAACCATGCAAGAACTAGCATTGACTGAATCTCGACTTTTTTTTTTTTCCTGAACAGTTACAAACGACGTATGCGCGCTCTCCAGAAGGCAAAGGAGGAAGAGGAATAAAGTGATATATATAAAAAGATATCAGCATTTTGTTGATCTAGAATCGATTGAACGCGAAAAAAAAAGACCTGTAATTCAATATATATGTACGCTCTGACGCAGGACAAAATGTGGAGATATTCGAACGACGAATTGGCGGAAACATTGATGACAATGAAAAAAAGAGGGGATCTTATGCGTTTGCATAGGGTGCAGGGCATTAGGATGTGGGATAAAGTCCATGCGCGTTTGATGACTCGGTTAAAGTAGAACGAAACTACCATGGTATTGAAGTTGTTATAAATCGTGTTCATTCTTGTACAGGGGCTTGGGATAGTATTAAAAAGAGTTGTGATTCATAGGGGCCTTTGTCTGTCTTCTATTTCAGTATATTCATGCAACTGAATCCTCTGGTTTTACCGGTCTATCAGTGAGCCACCGACTTTTGAATACTTAAAAATAAAGGGAAGATATGGTGCAAAATAGAACGATAAATTGAACGGCCAGAACAGTGTCAGGCACTCAACGAAAGCGTGTCTTGCTGCTTTATTGAGCGGATAAGGGCTATTTCCCACTTAACATGGAATACTTGCACAGTGTCATGGAGCGCATCAACATGAAACGCAGATTAATCCAGCCACGTCCCTCGTGAGTCGGAGACCGTTCGGTATTTGGAGAAGCACTTCCAAGTCGACAACATATGCCTACTGCTGCTTAAATAGTTATGCTTTTGAGCGTTCTATGTTTCAATCGGGCGACATATTGCTCCAAAGAAAGAAGCGAAATACAACGGATTTTGTGGATATTCAATCCACGGACATGATTCCCGTGATATCAGCTTCTACTGAGAGTTCCATACCAACCGCGAAAATCTCACGACTTTAAAACATTTATCAGATCTCACGTATGCCAGGAAATCCAGTCTTGCACGATTAAATCGATATAGGAAACCTCGTTTAGGACTTTCCAGTGGGCCTCAATAAGCATCGTATCCTTTCCAGTATGCATGCGATTGGAGATAGAACTGCGAGCGCCGTTGGTTCCACTTTTTATGTGTATACCAAGGTCGGTACAGGCAAATTCATGCATCTCAAACTGTTGTAGCTGGCAATGATTATAAATCCTGCCATTGTGTCCCACTGATTTTATATACAATACGCGCAGCCATCATTGTGCTATATATCCGCGATGATTGGGGATTATTATTCACTCATTGTATAAACAGTATTGTTAAGCTTCCCTGAAACGTAGCATCATCTTGCAGAAGTAATACTATTCTCAGCCGACCACTTTACTATTTACGTCAAGATGAGCAATTGCAACAGTCATCTTCTCATCTCTGCGTATAAAATGATATCGAAACCGTCGCTTAATACACTCTCTGGCGCTTTGGTATGTTCTTTTCGTAACGCTCTATTCGATTTGCTTTCTTACTCTTTTCGTGATCCATAGGTGTCAGATAACCTGCGCAAGCTAACTGCAAGCTTCAAAGCACGCAGGCCATGCCACACCATTGGACAGACTGCGAGCCCATAAGAAAAATGGGCTGGCCCTACACGCCCGTTGAGGTGCCCAGGTGTGGATTACGGTCAAACGCGGGTTTCAATGATGAGTTTTATGCCCGTGAAATTTTCGCGGTCCGTAGGACACCTTTCTGCTGAGCATCAAAACGTTGCAAGTAGCTTACGCGGCTAGCCTACGCAATTGCGTAAGACATTTACGTCAACGCTGCCCAAACGCGGCCCCACATTGCAAATGCTATTCCTTTATCAGTAGAAGCTGCTTGGTAAAGCATTGGAAGGATGCGAATACTGCTCACCCCTGCAAGTATAACAAAGAACAAGGCATCCTGCTATCTAATCAGGACGCGTAAGCAATTTTTTTTTTTTTAGAGTAAACGTAGTACAAACGTACTATGAAATGTTGCCTGAGCTTAGGCATGACTGACAATTGATGTACGCGTAATGAAGCGTCCATGTCACACGAAATTCTGATCACGGATATAATAAAAGGACACGCAAGCCGTCGCTAAGAATTTTGTGTTGTTCATCCATGTCGCTTTCTATTCACCCACTCTATGAAGCCTTTATCAAGGAGGTGCTGAGCAAACCGTCCTTGCCTGCAATGACCCCTTCACAAGCGCGCAAATTCTTTGATCAGAATATTCAACCCGGACCGCTCCCCGATGCCATCCTGGACGAATACACTGTCGCACTTGGTCCAAACAAAGCCCATGTTGTTCTCTCTATGATCAGACCACTTGGTACCGAAGGAGAGATCCTGCCGGTATCCCTCTACATGTAGGTAGTTCATTTAGACGTGTGTTTCTTTGCCATTAATACTTCTTTTTTTTTCTTTTTTTAGCCAGGGCGGTGGTTGGGTGGTTGGCAATCGTAAATTCTATGAGAGGTTACTTCGAGATGTAAGCTATAAGCAATTTTATGCGAAATGTTCCTCAACAAAAGCACTATGTAGCTGTCAATCCAGACTCATGCGGCGATGATATTTATTGATTACTCCCTTGCTCCAGAAGTCAAATTCCCTGTACCCTTGGAAGAATGCTACGATGCTCTGCTCTGGATTCATGCGAATCACAAGCAGCTCAGAGTGAATCCCGATAAACTTGTTATCAGCGGCGACTCCTCAGGTGGCAATATGGTGGCAACTATCTCACGTAGGTGATGTGCAAGAGGAAAAAAAAGGGGGTACTTAGAATGACATTGTTTAGTTTTGGCCAACCAACGTGGAGATGCGAGCAAGATCAAATCTCAGGTGTTGATTTGTCCTTTGGTGGCTCAAAACCACGAGGAATACGAATCCTACCACACCTATGGCAGGATAGAATATTTTGCATCTAAAGAAATCATAGAAGCATTCACTAGCTACAGCTTTAACCCCGAAGAGAAGGCCAGCAAGCTGGCTGCGCCTATACTCGTGGATCTGGACGATCTTAAAGATATGCCCCCTACTTTTATACTGACTGCAGAAGCCGATCTCTTACGTGACGAGGGTGAAGCTTACGCACGTAAGCTAACAAATGCAGGCGTCGACACGGTGGCTGTGCGCGTTCTTGGCGCAATCCATTCCTACTTTTTGATGTGCTTTGATGCTCCTCAGTATTCCTTCTCGGCAAATATCATTGCCATGTATTTGAAACGGATCTTTTCCCAATGAATCGGACCTTATAGCAGAAATAAACAGGTAGAGATTAATCGTAAAGTATAATTCGGGGCCTGATATAGGCGTCTGTCTTGTAAAGGCCCGAGATGCTAGGATTCTGGTCAGCTGGAAGACAAGTTGCGTGCAAACGTAATTCCGGAAAATATGGTGTTTTCAACCTTTGATTCAAGAATCAGATTGCATAACAGTTACTTCTATTTGTCGGTACTCTTGAATTGAATGATTGCTCCCTGGATAAACCTCTAAATTATCCTTGAATAACACCCGACGATCGTTTAATAGTCCATTATTAAGAAACGCAGGAATTCCTTCCTTTTTGGTTTTCTTCGGCTCCGTTTTATACACAAAACGTTTCCAATACGTACTGCGATTGACTATACACACAGGTCCTCATGTCTTTTGATTGATCATTTAGACCATCGACCCTTAAACAATGAAACTCCTGTCTACCTTGCATCCAATACTTGGGGATATACCCTTGCTAAAAGAAAAAGTAGATGCGGTCTGGAAAACTACGAAATTATGGGTAATATACTTTCGTTGTCGTTTTTCGTCTTTCTCTTTTTTCCTTTATATACTTCCCTTATGACGCTTACAGACATCTTCAATATCGTGAGAAAACCTAGAACTGAGATGTCGGAAGAGCAGCAGTCAGCGATCTGTGGTAGTTTACGTTGAAAAGTCGGCATCACCAATTTTGACTTTGAAGTTTCCCAAATTACATGCGCATTTTCTTTCGGGGAGTGTACTCTCAACATGGTTGGCTGCTGCCAGCAAACTATTTCAACTGCTACAATTTATAATTATAACTGTAGAGGTAAGAATTGTCTTCTCTTAATTCTCAGAATAATCTTACTCTGAATTAACAGGGATCAACCACGCGACGGGTACTTTTGTAACGAAGTACGCTACCCCATACGTCGAGGCTGTTGTTATTTTTGGGAGTTGCTAGTTTTCCGTCACCAATTTGGTCGCTTCGCGCATGATAGATCATGTCTCGATGATTGCGCAGATAACTCGACAGTAATATTCCAAGGGAGATCAGAGGGCACCATCAAGGTGAAGACAAATAGTGGCTGAGGTACTTCGAGTTGTCAGTCAGAATTGGTGATCTCGAGATGCTGGTGACTGGCGGGTTCTGGGTACGACAGGAAGTGGCGAAATACGAGCTGTTCTTGGATCATCGCTGCCAGACTTACTGATAACCGTACGGCGAACAGATGCAGAGAAGTCGATATACATCACTGTGTCTCCAGCGTCACATAGCCGCTCCAACAGTCTTCTATGGAAATATGGAATAATACTTAGATTTTTAGCTAAGCACTTGCGTTAATTAGGCACTCTCACACATTCAAGTGGAGCAATTTTACGTTTAGAATGACGGGCTTTTGCTCAAGGAAGTAGCTCATTTTACTTCAATCAAAGGAATAGTTTCCGCCTGGATGACCTGAGTTTTGCATTGGGTTACTCCAATGATGATTTATGCAGGAATAATATGCAATAAGAAGATCCTTTACAGCATTTACTTTGAGAAACCTTTTATCGTCAAAAAGAATCAAATCGAATTTTCTAGGTTATAACGCAGAGTGTTCATTTATGCTTGTTTTCATACTGTGTTAGATGAACTATATCGATCCGGCGTCTGGCGGTCTATCACGAAAAAAAATCAGTGATAACGTTTACTTAAGTGGTGAACCTTGGTTACACAAACGGCCAAGACGGTTCGGGTCAGAGGTCATGCAGCCTAAACAAGAGGCAGAAAACATGAATAATCTTGCAGATATAATGTATTGACATCCTTACCGAGGATGTTAAAGAGTAACAGAGCCGAAGAATAAAAAATAATTCATGCGTCTCTTTAAATACGGATGATTCTGGTATGAGGTAACCATGAAACATTTCCATGCCTTGTGTTAAGGTGTAGAGAAACCTGGCATTGATGCAATGAATCATCTCAACGTCAAAAGGACGTATGCTTGTGGCGGAACATTTTCCTTTCTTAGAACATTTTTACGCTTTCCAACAGAGAAATCCATCACTGTAAATATGAACTACTCTAAGGCGAACTGCAGTTATCCAAACGTAAACTGTTCATTGCATGGACGTAAAGACACCCACTTGAAAACGCGTACTTCACCTGGAAGTAACGCCGAGTAGTTTCGAATAGACGCGAAACCATAGGAAAAATCCTTTAAGTCATCCGAGTTAGCCACCCTCTTGCTAAAGTAATGATATATTTTCATGCGGACGTGAATGAGCACAAATCTATTGAAGATATCCCTTGTAGATTCATAACGTGCATAATTTGTTTGGGCGGTATAAATAGGTCGCTGTGGATCTTTAGCTTGACCGGATTTGTGCAACGATGGGCTATACAGGATATCCATGTACTAGGATAGCTGATGATGGTTACATGGCACGCGGTATCTCCTCTCTAGCGTAATGATTTGGCCATTTGGCATCGCGGATGACATCTTCTCTTTATGAACCACGGTATTAACTGTGTTAATGCCAAAGCGCTGTTTGGTCAATCCACTACCCAACTGCGTATTGAAAGAAGTAGCCACTATTTGCCGATGTTTGTATAAGCAGTCGAGGCACTTCATGGTCAATATAGGCATCCGTTGTCTTGAATAAATCAAATGGGGGAAAAAGACAATCAGTTCTCATCAATAGCTCCACAGATTGGACAGCTCATGATCGTATTACAGAATGGCACAGATCTATGAGATACTGATCCCTTTGTTGTGAGCAACGTGTTCCCATCCATCTATGCACAATTGTAGATGCAATTTACATTTTCATGTTTAGCCGCTGGGGACGAGAATGCTAGTAACGGAGACCACGAGACTCCAGCGAGGTGGTACGAGCGACAAGTAATACGAGATACTTCAAGATTTACCCGGAAGAAATCACATCATGTGAGCTGCCCATGGACGGCACCATTTTATCCATCAAAGACATATTCCAACCGCTATTAAGGATTTTACTTTAAGCAGCACCTGTGAGTTCTTCGTAGATACTGATGACTCTCGGTCTTGTAGTCTATTTCAGATTTATTTACGATTTTATTATTTTCGTACGATGTCACCCGCTTTAGAATAGATAAATATCAGGCCAATGGCTGTTACCATCAATACAGTCATCCTTCGCAAAATAAAACATGTTACTTGCGCATGGGGATATCTTGCAGCGGGCCCAGGATTGACTTCGCTTACAATCATATCACTTCCAAGGTTCTATTCTATTGTATCCGATGAAATCCGACCGATTGACAAATTATCGCAAAGAAAGACACCCAAAATATTACTCGCCAGAAAGTGATAACTTGTATGTCATCACCTTTTTCATTTGATTGCTTCTAGCGTCTACATACGAAGTGTCACTTATTATGTCATTGATGCTGAACCTGTACAACGGAAGCGAGTCATTGACGATTTTGGTATGACTTGCTTTGGATTTGTCCTCGTGCTTTGATCAGCCTCATGACGCATGCGTCAGCACGCGTGTGATGACTTGCAAGCAATGATGTAGGGGATGTTGTATCTTACAGCGAGGAATCATACATGATTCTTTCAAACTCATGTAAGATGTGGTCAGCATCTGTTTAAGTGGGGCTGAACAGCTCAAGAAATATGTCACTCCCATCGGTTGAAGTACAGCATTGCTTCATCTTAGGAATTAGTTGTTAACAATGATCATTGGCTGTGCACTTCTGCATACTCACGGTCCAAGAAAAAATTATGGAAAATTCCTTCTACGTCTTAACGCTTCCGATCGTTATGAAGATACCTAATGGCATTAAAACCAGCTCCGAATGTGCTATGGGAGAGACAAGGAAAGTTGGTACGACCTTTGCTACCGTATCCGTTTCCAGCGCGGGTTTGCTATTTGATAATGTCCCACACCTGTGATCAGAGTTTATCGAACCACCGACGTGTACTACATCAACCTTGCATAACAAACGGACGGATCCCCACCTTCGTCGGAGTTCGATGTAACTGTACCAAGATTTTTTCATTTCATCTCCCTGCGATAGAGCACAAGGCCGTATAAGTAAAGGGTGTTTACATTTACTTCATATGGTTGCGTACCTGAATATCCAAAAGCCGAAAATTTAGGCATGTGCACATTTTTGTATTATGTGGAACGGGCGGAACAGGCCGGATGTTCCGTTTGAAACAAGGTTAAACGATACCAGATCCTTTGTGGCGATGTGTCTGTTCTTGTCCTCATTGCTAAAAACGGTCAATACGTTTTACACTATTCACTCCCTTTTTTTACAAGGATAAGTCAGCAAAACCAACAAGGAGGACTTGCATAATGTAAAGTGTTTTTCTTTGCTGAAACCTAACAGATCAGCAGGATGTTGTTTAAATTCACAAAGATCTGCAACATATCGTCACTCAAATTCCCTCTTGTGAGATTTTTCCCGACACTTACCATGGAGTTGGCCTTTGACGTAATTTTTCAGTTGAAAAAACGTTTCAGTGGAGGAGATGTAATATTTCAAACAAGCCCTATCGAATGATAGGAAAGGAGAAATCATCAGAATGCATGCGTCATAGGTCTCCTTTATCTGGAGGTAGCTGGGAAGGGGGGGGGGTTACCCAGTTCAATCAATTGTAATTCGATTTGTGTACCATAATCCTACATTTCTAATTGTTGGTTGCTGCGCCGTGAGGGATTTAGAAAGATCATGCCACTGACTGTATGGAAAACACTGATATGCCTAAATAGGGAGAAATCCAGTTCTCGTTCCAATCACAGGTTCCCACTTATCTTATCTATGTCAAACCAGTTGTTATCGCTGGAACATGGTTGGTTTCTGACATCTAAAAAATCTTCATCGTCATGTTTCATTCAGCCAGCACATTATGGTATACGTCTATGTTCACGTGGTCACAGTAGCGAAGAAGTTGCGAATTCCGGAAGACGATTCTGTTTTCGCCTGTAATGCAAAAAAAATAATATTTCAGAATAATAAAGATATCAAATGATGGATATGAGACATATGGGAAAGTTCAAGCTGTGAGGACGCATGTTTTAGAAGAAGTGAAATTTTTTGGTCATCTGACTGACTTTTTACTGAATCGCATGAATTTCACAAAACCAACGTGTATAAAAAGAAGGAGAAATTGTTGTTGTATTTTACTCTTCGCTAATCTTCCGGTTAACAATGCTTTCTAAATTAACTTTGCTCCAACCTGTCCGACGAGTCAATGTGAGAGGGTTGTACCGGGTAGCCTCTCTATCGACTCCTCCATTACGTGAATCCCACAATCTTCAACCCCACCTGGATGACCTCCAAGGTGTTATTGATAGTCTTCAATCTGATCTCTCGTCGATCGAGGAGCATGATTTCAGCAACGGAAGCACCGCTATTCAAGTTCGCCAGCTTGCCTTCTTATTGGAATCTAATGGTCAGAGAATCCGTCAATTAGCAGAACATGCAAATGATGGACAGGATGACAAACGACGAGTCGAGGAAACATTTACAACATTGATTCAAGATGCCGCCTCACGAGATTCTAAAGCAGGACAATCAGAACGTCTGACTTTTGAAGAAGACGTTGTTGCTGATATTCTTCCTCAACAATAGCATCTTTCCCAATGACATAACCCCTAAAAATCACAACCTATTGAAATGCTCTAGGTTCTTCGGATATCCATTTTCCCTTTTCCTTGCCTCTTGTAAATAAAGCCATCCTGGAATAAATTTTTGCGTCAACTCAGTGTCCTTTTATGCTTCAGCTAAAGTGTATCTTGCACTGGAAATTGCTGCGTCTTTGCGGTGGGAAGTGGTTTATTTTGTGTCAATCCAAGGAATAGTTCGCGCCTGGATATTCCCAGTTTTGCATTAAGGTGCTTCAGTGATGGATTTTCAGTATCCTTTCAGAAAGCAGTACAAACGTCTCACGATAAGCACAGGTTCCACCCAAAATAATCCATACTTAAAGGGACGCACGAATTTCCTTTTTCTTTTCTTTTTCTTTTTTTTTTTTTGTTGGCTCTGTTCATCTTTAACATCCCCGGTAAGGATGTCAATTTATACACATACACGATTATTCATTTTTTTTTTGTTTATCGTCTAGCCTGCATGACCTCTGTCCCGAACCGTCCTGGATGTGATGTAGCCCCTTGTTCACTACCAGGGAAGCCAGTATTATCGCACGTTGCGTTATCCAACTTCCACGACAGAGACTCATCAGACGTTTGCATCGCTTCAAGTCCTCTGCATGGCGTACTTCCTTATCGCTGGCCGTCGTAGCCTCCCCCCATGCTGGTCCCACCGGACTCAGGTACGGTCCTGACCCAGGCTCTTTGGCCTGATTACCTTCGGGGACCGGAAAGCATCTTCCATTTACTTAACTGTGAATGATTTTTTATGCTGCTACAATAGATGATGCGCCCATTCGCGGACCAAATTGATGTAAGTACAATATTATTTTGCCGTCAATTCGTGAACTAGTGAGGCGTATTCAATTCTTTCTTTAGCGCAAACCCGGTTCTTCATGGATACATAGTTTATTTAGAGTAACGTAAAAGGTCGTTCAATAAACAGCAAAACCATTCCTTTCTCTCTCATCTGTTGGCCTACTGTCTACTAATCACCCGCGACTATTGGTTGGAACCCTTACAAATGAAGAAGGAGCGCAGCAATGAGAAAACTACTGTTTGCCATCTTATGACGCGGAACCAATGTTTTAAGATTTTCGTGAAACAAAGACCGAGTTATAGATGATCGCGTTGGTCCTCTAATTGTCGTTTCGTTTCCTTTGTTCCTGCATGTTTGATAACAATATCTAACCTTGGAAAAGTGAAAAAGAACTTTAAATTTTCTGCAAGTGACATCAACAGACTGGTTACAATATTTCGCAGCGATGAACGTATGTGGAAGAATCAGGCCATCCTATTCTTGCCAATTTGTTCATGACCAAACAAAAAGGTTGTGAAGAGATGGATTTCTTTCTATCCGTGCCGAAAATGGACCAACAGCAGGTTGAAATACAAGATGTGGTCCATATTCAATCTATCAGACCAAAGTCCAGCGATGAAAATGGATCTCCCGGTATTACTTGCCAAGGGAGGAGTCGTCTCGGTGGCTACTTATTAGTTCCAGTCTATCTCGTTCTGGGATAAAACGAAATCCTCAGTCTCATCCTACTTGCCAGTCTTTTTCAACATGCTACACGATAAAAGGTGACCTACCGACTGTTCTGCGACGTTCCTATGTCGTGCATAAGTCGTATGACCGTCCATCAAAGGCTGAATGATCCCTATCGTTGTCTCTAGCTCGGGCCAATTTATGGGAAAGCCCTAGTGCACACATGATAATCCATTCCAATCAGATTGGGACCAGAGAGTACGGATGGTCGCGTATCTTCAAGGCTCTTCTCAAGCAATGCTGATACTTCGATCCCCCCTGCTCTTTTTGCACGATGAGCACGGCAGCTGTAGAGATGGACACACTTCGATAACGGTATCATGCCGGTAATTTGTGCAACGAGCCCGCTCAGAAGAGCCGAAATATTTTCCGTATACCGTATGTATGAAGAAATGAGTCTTCAATCCTGGAACAGCTAGGTAGTCGGTGTACGAATGATGATCAACAATTTTTTCAACAGCGCCAAAACACCAAACATTCCATTGTCATGATCAAAGGACGTTTTCGTTTGATGCCTCTATATGTATGCCTTGGATGTTTCCTAGATATGAATCTGTAGTGTTTCTGATATCCTAAAGTGCAATATTCTGTTGCTATTGTAACTAGCGTTTGACCCTCAATCCTTGTTTCTCCAACTGTTTCGAGATTGACTGAGGCTGTTTCCTCTCCGGATAAAGTCAACGGCATATTCTTGTACTTTAACATTGTTCTACAAGCTCTAAATGCTGGCCAAACAACGTGACAACTAAGCATAGTTCTGAATGTGAGAGATCATAGACGACATGGGCTGTGGATACGCTTGCAGCTGGATTTTCCTCCGGATACACCAAGAAGGACCGTTGTCGGTGTGTCCGAAGGAAATCCCGCCCCCAAATCATGCTCAAATTTTAGGAATTGCAGATTTTGATTCGTCTTACAGATAGGTTGTTTAAACCATCTTAGACGGCAGAATTCAGCGTTAAAATCCATGAGAGTTATGTTATAAGAAATCAATAGAAGGAAGAGACACATCGGTACTCTCACTCCTTCCGTTCCATCACGCCAAACCATCAGCAACACTGCTCCTGCCCTCTGGGACACTCAATTTATGGTTCATCCTCGATGATACACCAATGATGTACACAGTCAGGGTTCAAAGGACCTTTATCGTTCGTCTCCTCCCTTTTCTAGATTACCTAGCACATCTATGTCTCTTCCTTTGCCATTGTAGGTGTCTCTATGAGCGTTCCTTATAGGGGATGGATTAAAGATTTAAAGTTTGTTGCAATAAATAGCGCACTTCAATCGATTGTGTACCAACTAATAATACTATCCAATGGATCAATGAACATATTTCATCTCTTGCATCGTAAAGTGACGTGGTAAAAACTAATGGAGTGGTAATCGGCATTGAAGGTCAGTCAAGTTCTTTGTTCAATGATGATACGTCTAAACCATTGACATGGATGATCCTATACCAGTGGTCAATCCCAGCCTCAAAAAAAGTAAAGAAGCAGTTCATGCATTTCCTTATCTTACATGTTCCAGTTGGAGTACTGCGATAGCTTGTCACAACGAACCACCTCAACGCATGTATCCCAATTAATCCATGGAACAGCGTAAGATGACCTTGTTCTGACAACCAGAAATTCGATAATCGCTCTGTGCAAAAATAGTCGTAGACTATATCCAGGGAAAATAAACTAATGATAAAGCCATGAAAAGTGAATCAAATTGAAGCTCAAACATACTTTTCACTTCTCTCTTCTTTACAGATGCAAATCGTGTGAAATGATGATAAAAGATGACTTTTCCGATAAGTACTTTCTCATTTTTTATTCCACAGCCAGATATTTCATTATATTTCCTTAGATATTCATCCGGGCTACAAGATGGCTTATAGGCTTCAGAAAAGCTATCACCTGTCGGCAAATCCTCTCTGACTAACATTTGGCCTCATTCTGAAAAAAGTGTCGTGTATGACATGGATGCCTGCCATCTTGTACGTAGTCCACCCGCGTGTATCACCGTAGATAATACGGCGCGATACTAAGGTAAGTCGCATGTATATTTGAACATTTTTTAAATTGTGTTTACAGGTTTCTTGTCAATATCTTGTTTCTCTGCCAGTCGTTCATGTATCCGAAAAGTGCATATCTCAGTCAATTCTATACTCAATACATTTAAAAACCGTGCGTCACCGGTTGCAGGGTAGGCCTCTCATATGTTTAGTATACACGCTGATACTTTTGCAGTGCACCACTGGGTTCCCGTAAATTAGGTGTGGATAAGGCAGGCTGATGATGGAAACCTGTGACTTTCGTCCCAGTGTGTCCGAAGGCAATTCCTTTCTTTCTTGCAGCTCAGCATGACACCTGGTGAGCCCTTTTTGGTGACTTTGGAAATGATTAAACTCCGCTTGCACTCATGCAGCCGGTTGTCTTTCCTGGCTGCGGTCCTTCTTCTCTCTTTATTCGTCATGCTCGTTTCTGGGATCTACTTCAGTGCAAAATTACTTTTTTTACAGCTTTACCCTGCATATGTCTGCTACAAAGCGATCAAGGTGGATGACCAAACTCAATTCGGACCACTCTTGGCATACTGGGTCGTCGTTACTGCGTTTCTAGTCGCCGAGTGGGTTACAGACACGTTTTTATTCTGGTGCGTCGACCGGAAGCTATAATTTATTTGGACTGAGTGGGTGCTGGGCGGGGGATTTATAGGTTTCCATTTTATATTGAATTCAAACTGATCATCCTGCTATGGTTAATTTTGCCACAAACCAAGGTAAGATAACGACCTATCTATTTTGAAGCGAATAGCAATAAATAATAAACACGAATACATGCGACATATGACAGGGTACAATGGTAGTATACACAACATACTTGGATCCGTGGTTAGATAGTCATCAGCATGAAATCGATAAGACGTTGATTGAGATCCAACAACGAGTCAAGGAATCCGTTTTTGTCTTTGGGAAAAAGGGATTCCAAGCTTTGCGACAGATGATTGTCGATACCTTGTTCAACAAGGTTAGTATTGTTACGAATGGGGGTTTTCAAGCTTCTTGACACTGGTTGGTGGATAGTCCGAGGATGGCACGACGTCAACATCCTCATCTTCAGCGACTACAACAGCTGAACCGCCACCAGACGCCAATGTAGATGGTCATCCATATGGTATTTTTATGGGGTTGGTCAACAAAGGGATATCTTTGGGGAAACACACGGATGAAACAGCCAATGCCGGACCTTCGTCGGCCGACGATAGTGCAAAATTGGAAAGAACAGACAGTTACGATTCTTTGGCGTCGTTTGTTTCCGGTCGCAAGAAAACTCCGTCTCCACGCACAGAGCAGCAAGGCTGGGGTAGTTACTTTTCAGGATGGATGTGGAAAACCAAGGCAGACTGAAAAAAAAAAGGAAGACATGTCATGTGATACCATTACTTAAAAGCTTTCGTAAAAAAGGAATGCTTTTATGAGCGTTTCATTTCTTTCTTTTATTATTCTTTTCGACTGCGTTTATGCCACCTCAAAGACAAACCCGTTCGACAAAACGAAAAAAACAAAGCAAACTCACAGATACTCCACTTCGGACTGTCAAAAAGAGATCGAGTCATGTCACCGATGAGAAACCCATTTCTGTGAATCATGAGAAGGATGATGCCATTGAGGAGGAAGAAGAGGAAGAATTGATGGGGCATGATACCCGTCATCCTCCCGATGAACCACACATTGATGATGATTTTTTACAGCGTAAACAATTACCAAAAGCCAAAGAAAGAGATATCAAAAGTAAAGTACACAACTTGGATTGTCAAATGAATTGGATACATGTGTATCTTTAGTCCATCAAGAACATTTGTCAGAAACAGACAAAGAGTTACGAGCTTTCGATCTGAATTATGCCTACGGGCCCTGTGTTGGAATGACGCGACAAGAACGATGGGGTAACGCGCTATTCAAATTTAGTTATTGAAACTTAAAACCCACCTTGGGCAGATCGAGCACAGCGCTTAGGGCTCAATCCTCCGGAACGAATCAAAACTATCTTGGAGAAGGAAGATGGAAGTCAACGTGAATGCTTATTCTATGGACAGGTTTAATAGTGATGTAATGATGACTAACATCACGCTGCGTTTTCTAATAAATAATGCCGCCAAGCATCCAAATATTTATTTCTTTACCAAAATGTCTTCCCCATCACAGCGTCGTGATAACAGCAAACATCCACAAATTGCTCATCTTGAAGCCGCTTTTTCGGCCGGCAAGAAGTACGAGAATGCAAATGAGGGTCACAACGTCATGTACGACAGCTTCGATGAGTACTTGAAACACAGACAACCAATCCATGAATCTCGACAAGAATCTCGAGGCGCTAGAATTGATAGAGAATTGGCAGAGGAAGACAGAGAAACTGTGCGTCAGAAACAGGAATCTAATACATAAGTGTTACAGGCACCAGGTGTCAATTTGTTTCTTCTATTATTTTCATTAAAGCATCGATGCTTTTGAAAAAAAAAATGCTTTGTCCGTGATTTGAGCATGGGTACTGAAACATCGGGGATTTGTCGGACTATGACATGCAGTTTTTTTTATGCATACGTGCCATCGAAAGACAACACCGCTTTTTCTGGAGGAGGTGTCATTTAGCTCAGTTTCGCGATATACAGGAACCAACAAAGGCTCTCTTGCGCCGGTGCTATTTGTACTTTCTGGAAAAGCTTGAAGGTACCTCGCACGTCTGGATTTCAAGCAAGGCTAAGGTTAAGGAACCGTTTTTAAACGATGCGTTTGAGCGAAGATGATGACTGCCAGCGCTGCCAGCGACACTTGAAAAGGTTAAAGTGAAGTCAGCGGTGATACGCATAGAAGCCGCAATATAGCGCATACTTGCCGATGTCATTTACCACTCTTTGTAGGAATATGAAGAGGAAAAGGATGAGGAAAACGAATGCAAAAAAAGCTGATACGAACGATACGGACATCATAGAGACCCTTAGCGTTGTCGCTTGTTATGTTTTTGCACTTTTGCTATAGCCCTTTTAGGACTTCTAACTATATATATCTTCTCCGCTGGATAAAACAAAATGTGCCTGGCAGTGATTTCCGGAGTTGAGCATTGATCCATCAGTGACTCCAAATTTGAAATGGGCCTCTAAGTTTTACATTTCAAACGCAAATCACCGTATCGTTTGAGGAACCTTTTACGATAGATCGCATCTTTTCAAGGGTTAACGCCAAATTCTTGGCACGGGACTTACGTGAATTCCCATCAAGGAGCCATGATGTATCTGAAAAAGCGGCCAAGTGATTCATTCAAACGAACTTTTTAAATCCCAAAGAGGATACTCGATTTTAAGAAAATGCGACTTCCCAAAAGCTGAAACAACGCTCTGAAATTTCAAGGACGCGCCTTATGCTTCTGATTTGAACATATAGCATAGTGCAATACTCTTCGGAACCACTAGAAAGACAAGATCCCATTATAGAAAATATTTTATAAAATCACGATTTATAGCCTTTGGCTTGCGACATGTACGTGGATTTCAGCGGCCGCTTTTAGAAATATATTACAGGTAAGCTAATCCATCGATTTCACAACAGTTATTCTTTGTTCCAAACTTAATCTTAGACTAAGTCTCTTCCATCGCATTTAACCACAAGACAAATGGAGGCCGTTTTCAACAAATACTTTGTTTCCTGGGTAAGCAATGTATAAAGGTAATATTGATCTAGCACAAAGAAATATTCTGTATGTGATCTTTGACGCTATCGGTGTTAACGATGTCATTCTTTATTTAGCATGTGATGACTACGTTTTTGAGGACCCAGAGGTTTGAATAAGGAATAGCAGCTCCTTTCTTCGAACCATTTATGTCAGAAGGCCTTTTCAACAGAGACGTCATATTTGCTTTTAGATTTTCTCTATGTTAAAAGAACGATTTGTCCAGCTGATGCGGAAAATATCGGCATCTTCATAGCGCAATGCAGCAACGGAAATGAGTCAAGTTTTATGTACGGCGCAAATTCTGAGGAGATGGAGATCTATCAAAATTACAGGGATGTTAACTGGAAGAGAGATAGCAACGTAGCTGTGATATCTGTGTGTTCCTTTCTGCGGTTGATCACAGTACGATTAAACATCGTAACTACATGTGCGAATAAAAAAGGCATTATACTTTGGTCCACCAGGTGCGATTATTATGGCAAGAAATCAATTTTACAGATGCGTATCAATCATCGACTCGGAATGGTGGTAGTCGTTCAATGCAACGACTCGTACGTGTGTCCACACTCTGTCATACTGTTAATGAAAGGTTTGCAGCTCGGACTCCGCCTTGGATCAACTGTCAAACGGCTTGGCAAAGTTAAATAGCTTAAGTAATTTGAACATAGTGACACCTAATGTATTTTGGTACATGTGAGAACGCAAATTTCTTTTTAAGAAAAAAAAGTAAGTAAAGCCAAAATGTGATGACTGAAAAGGAATCCGCTATCAGCCCCTAATACCTGAATCTTATGCATTGTTCATTACGTAAGTATTTGTTCATAAATCGGCCAATATGATTGAAATAGAACAAGGTTTACGTTATTTTTAATCGTTATTGTATGGCCTACACGCCACTTTCTCTGATAATGACAGATAAAACACCTAAACTAATGCTGTTGAAAAACTATTCTTCTTTATGTTTACTAGCAGTCTAAATAAGTAGCAGGACCAACATGTGAGGAAGTTAATTCCGATAGTAACACATGAAATATATATGCCTCGATCGTCAAGCCAGAAATGGTATATGTAGGGTACCTGGCAGGTTAACAATCATATACTGTAATTGGGTGCAGAAAGGCTTCATGCAAATGTTTAGAGAACAATTGTCTGGAGTAGTAGCGTTATGCAAGATTTCAAGAGCAAACTCTTCTTCTTTCTTAAACCCAAAAAAGAAAAGAGCATATGCATTTAAGTAAGGTAAGACAATTAATTTCCAGGTTGTGATGCACTGACTTTACGGGTGCAAGAAACCATGCTCCGGATAACTTCCGATCCTCGTTTTCAGGTAGACAGGTTATCCCCAACCAGAAAGGGTGTGTTTTACCAGGTAATGTAAACATGCTCGTTGGCCGCACACGCCTTTAACTCTTTCCGGAGGTCTCCAAAAGATTTAACCATACGTTAGTGTGTAGTTAGGCGGACGATTTCAGTGTCCGAACTCCGGTTGGTAGATTAGGGAATCATCCATTCTCGTGCTCTTTTTTTTTTTTCGCAAGCACAAATGACCAGAGATGCTAGAAAAAAGTTGTTATCTTTGGTTCAAAATCTTAGGAGTCAGAACGAGTAACAATTCAGTATTCTGTATCCAAAGAAATCAAAGAAACGAAATGTTACATGTTGTGCAAAAAGAAAGAAAGATGATAGTTAAACTTCCAAAAGATGAACAAAGCACCGCATCAGTCGCACAACTGTGGCTGACATTCCATTGACAACGAGAAGCGCTTTACTCATGGATGTCTTTGATCCCACCATCGTTGAAGGATCGACCGGGCCATCCAGAATTAATAAAAATAATAAAATCCGATGTAGTACACCGGAACCCGCGTGTAGAAAACGAGGATCTTTACTTTACTGCGTATGCATGTGGGCAAAAAGCGGGGTCTCGTTCGTTAACGAACAGTGTACGACGTGAACAAAATAAAGTCAGCTTTTGTCATCTACAAATCTGGTTTTTTCTTTTTTCTTTTTGCTTCTCCTTATTCGGTCATTCTCTTCGCACATGCTGACAACTTCAATGGTTCGTCGTCCTTCCTATGATCATGATGCAGGCGCAGGATGTAAACCAAAATTAAGCAGAAAATCAAGCCGTGCGTCGATTAATGTAGCCGACCTTTCCGTTAAGCGTAACAGCGTCGGACCGTCAGTATCTCAGGAAATGGATGATACAAATACGCCTCCACCCATCTATCATGATACAGGCCATAGACCGACGTTTGTCGGTATTGCAGAGATCAGAAAAGAAGGGCTAAGAGCGATGCTACAATCAAAACTACCCCTCGGTTTCTACTTATACCACCTATTGGAAGAGTACAGTAGTGAAAACCTGGTAAGGAAAAAAGTAATTCAGGAATTCCATATACCTATTCAGATGCTTGTTTTTTTTTTGTAAATAACAAATAACTTAATTTTATCTCCAGTTCTTCTTTCTGGAAGTGGAACAGTACCAAGCTTGTCCGTTTTCCAATCCCGACGACCAACTTGATGCAGCCCAGCGAATCTATGCGGCGTTTTTAACAAGAAATTGCCCTCTCGAAGTCAACCTTGATGATAGAACGCATCGTGCCATATTTAAATCTTTACAATCTTCTGTCGCAACACGTAATACATTTGAAGCTGCTAAACGACATGTGGTTGGATTGTTAAGCATAAGTTACTGTCGGTTCCTCAGTAGCCCATTATGGGATTTTATGGTGGCAAGCTGTGGTCAGTTGAAGTTGAGTTTGAATCTTAAAGACTAATTCCATTTCTGGTCTTGTAGAGGATCTCTCCACACCCTATTCCGTGGAACGAACGCGTTTAACTGTCGTTAATTTATTGTCGTCACATCTACAACGTCAAGATGAGCGTAGCTATGATTGTAATCTGGGACTTGGCAGAGGTTCTCCCGAGGCAATACGAACAATGGTACAGGCGTTTTGCGTATCCTGGCTTGATCACAGATACGATCGTTTCGAGAGATACCGTATTGAAAAACCATTACCAAGGACCAGAAGCAAGAGTGTGGACGCCAAAAAGTACAGCAGGCTCGAGATGTTTGCGAGGAAGATATCCAGGAGGTGAATGTATATGTATATATCGCTATTTTGGAAAGCTTCCTGGTACCTTTTAACTGTGTATATGTTTTCTTTTTACTTCTATTTTATTTTCTAATTCCTTCACTTACTATGTACTAAAACCCCTCTCTATGTCACGCTGTTTGATTATAGCTTTACGCTTGTCCGAAACTTACATATGATAAACTTTCTTCTGACAAATACAAAAATTGCCTCAGGTTTTACAGTTATTTTTTAATGCAAGTCATCGATACATCCATTATAAGCATGTATTATCTTGATTAGGTATGATCTTGCTTTTGACGAACAGAAACAGTAGCGAAGAAGCTCACATTTTCGATTTAGCTGAAAAATAATCTCCGCCCTACCAGAGGCGGGCGGACCATCATCGCCTGCGAGCTACTGCAAACAGAAGCGTTACCGCGCCCTCATTTCTCTTTGTTTTACTGCTTCTGATGGAGATTTGAAACTTTATATAATAATAATAATAATAATAACATTGTAATGGAAATGGAATGGGGTTGGTGGAGGAGCTGAACTATCTACACAAAGGAAGAGCAAAAGCGTTTTAGGCTGGGAGCAACTTGCGCCGGAAACGATCACAAAGTGGTAATTGCATGTTGCACCAGCGTTGAGTTAATTGCTCGCGCTCGACCAATGCTTCGCAGACAAATTTGAAGAAAGTTTGTTGAATCCAAGAAATAGGGCAGAGCGAGCTCGCTGTGCGACAGTCCAGTGCATTTTCCTTTGTTTCCGTTTGCTCGTTTTCCACTTGGGCCATTGATTGTCGCTCCTCTGTAGCTGTGTCGCCTTGCTGGACGGAAGATGACAAAAGTTCCCATACGTCTTCCATCTCCTTGCTCAGAAGTGGTGCTATCTGTTTTGGTCGGATGGACGAGTCATTTTTAATCATCCATGCGTTCTGTTCGTTCGCCAATCGTGCACCCGCTAAGAGGTCTGCTGTCGTCATTGTCATCGTATGGCTAACTACAATAGACATAAGAGCTGGTGCCAACAAAGGAAATCTTTGAAATAACACATTGGGAGAAGCCATTGCTCCCATATTCTCTTTGGAAAGTATACGTCCAAAGTTCCACTGTGGCATGACTGCATGTGATAAGTTTGTATTCTCCAGCAGGGAAAAGTTCCAATCATCGAATAAGTGAGGTGGACTTGATAGAGATGAATCCGAAGATGCAGTAACAGCTAAAGAAGGCATATCGGTTGGAGAGAATGACAGATAATTGTTGTTGTTGTTGTTGTTGTTGTCGTTCACCGTAGTACGTTCCTTGTAGAATACGACTTCAAGTTTTAAAGCATCGTTTTCTTTTCTCAGTTTGTCGATGTTGTCGTGCGCCCATTTGACTTCCAATCGAAGTTGCCTAATTTCATCATTCTGCTTCTCCACTTGATCTTCCAACGAGGTAATATACTCTAATATAAGAGTTAGAACGCATACAAAACACATTTCTTCCTCTTCAACAAACCCTTTCGCCTGTTCCGGAAATTTCTGGCAGATATTTTGTTCCTAAGCTGTCTACGTTCTTTCGATGTCATTGACTTCAGCTGTGATTCTGGCACGTGGTCGATAACGGGCCGAAAGTCGAGGACAGAAGCCTGCTCCTGCGGCACGCCTTTAGGTGCCGGTCTCTGTGCTGGCGTGTTTAACCTTTGGATTTGTCTTTGTTCGGTGTGAGAGGTCTTTGGACAAGTTTCGTCTTGCGAACTGGAGGAAAGTTCATCGCCAAGAAGCATTTTGAAAAGCTCGGCATCATCCAGGGCATCGTCAGGAGAGGTCGTATTCAATAAAGTAGTATTAGGAGGAGCGACAGCGTTGTTATTGGATGCTTCCAAGTCTGTGTGCAATATCCATTCAATAAATGCTTTGTCGCTCATGGTGTGAAATAATAATAAAAAAGGGCACTTGTGTTCGAGGGGCGCGAACTTCCTAGAAGGACGCTATTAAAACCCCGCCGAAATAACCTGGCAACCAATATTTACCACCCTATTCCATGAGTATGATTGTTAACGAAGTCTAATGCAGCCTATTCTGAGCGCTGTACATTTTCATCCTCATTGTAAAATTATTTTATAGGCGCATAGAATATAACAAGGGTAGTGAGGTGGAAGTCATAGAAGAGGATCGTCAGTAGAACACACCAAAGGACGGGGAAGAGATCAGCGGCAATTTCGCACTGGCTTTATACACAAAAATGGTAGAGTGACTATTCTGATCGAACAAGACTCAAGCAAGAATCATTGTTAGCGTGAATGTTTGTCAATTAATAAGTGCATATTGAATATAACAAATATTCTCCGCAGCCACAGTAGGATTCATCAACAGGGACGGAGACTCTTGTGGATGATTCATGTAAATCTTTGTTACTGTCCAAAAGTTTCATAGAAGACATTTGGCGGTATACGGCAAATGTAACGGGCAATTTCTAGAACGGCAACCTGTTTATCCGTGTAGTTCGCGGATTTTTAATAACTCCTTTTTCCGGAAATATCGTTGCCGGTGCTACAGGCCTTTGCTGTTCGAATAGCAAAAAAAAAAAAAAATTGGAAGAAGGACGAGAAAAGTTGACAAAATTATGCGGTAGATTCGGAAAGAAGACTGACAAAACATAAACTGCGAAGAAATCATGTATAAATAAATGGATGGGTACAGCACGAGCAACGGTGCCCAGTTCCAGAGTCGCACGGGGACTCACTGTTGCCGCTTTTGCTTTCCTTTTTGTGTGGTGGCGGAAGAGGAGGAGAAAGCGTGGTCAATACAACCAACAGTGTGGTTTGTCGACAAATCTTCATATATCACCCTGCAAGACTTTTGCCCACAAGTCGATTGAGTGATCGGCGCTGGAGGAGAGAAAGTAGCCACACGGTTCCTTCAACATATAGAAGCATGTATCATCAGCAAGGATTTATATAACTATGCATATACATAGACCAGATCAATTCTTTCATTTCTGAAAGATAGTGAAAAACAAAAGGTAAACTGATGAAAAGCGACGGCTTGATGATCTGACCAACTGAAGCCAATTCCGAAACAATACATGCTATGAATTTTCCAGAGTACATAGATTTGGGTGAATTCCTGAAGCACTTAGATCGTATGGCACGCTGAAGTGCTGTAGCCAGAATTTCGGTGTAGGCCAGAAATCCGTCTAGCGCCCAAGATCGATACACACATACTGTTTATTGAATGATTTTTTACGCTACTCTATGTAAATTCTGCGTCCATCGAGAGCCAGGTTTGCGCTGGGGAGGGAATGAAATATGCGGTTATCAGTATATGAATTGGCGATAAAATAAATACTCTACTTACATCAAACTTGAATCCCCACATGGACGCGAAATTTATTCGAGCAGCGTAAAAATTCATTCGCGGTCAGTAAATGGAAGATACTTTGATGTCACTTCACTTTTCCCCGACGGGCATAGCCGCCCAATGACGGCAGCCTGCCTCGCATCTGGCGCGATGGGGACGGCAGGAGAGATTATACTGACAAGACCGCCACTTTGGGTGTTAACGCCGTGCAGAGGACTTGAAGCGATGCAACGTCTGGCGAGGTTCTGTTGTCGAAGTTGGATAAGGCAGCGTGCAACAGTACTTGTTACCTGGTGGTGAACAAGGGCTACACCACAATTGAGACGGTTAGGGACCGAGTTCATGCAGGCTAAAGAATAGACATAAACACATCAGTAATCCTGCACGTCTATAAATTGGCATCCTTATCGGGGATGTCTTTTTGAAGAACAGAACCAAAGAATTTAAAAATGGTTCATCCGTGCCTTTAAATACGGATCATTTTTGGGTGGAACCTGTCCTTATCGTGAGACATTTTTACTGCTTTCCGACGGGATATTGGGAATCCATTACTGAAGTATCTCAATGCAAAAACGAAGTTACCCAGACGCGAATTATCCCTAAGATTGACCCAAAATAAACCACTTCTCGCCGCAAAGACGCATCACATTCCAGCGCAAAATTTATTTGACTAGAGCGTCTCATAATATTTATCTGACGCAAACGCTCACTGAAAATCCAACATTTTGTCTAAACGCGATAAATGGACATATAAATCCGCGCGTTAAGTTTATCTAAATTGTATTCTCAGTTGTTTGTCGAGAAGGGAAATTAAAATAGTCTCAATCTTAGGTTCCAATACCGTGACCAAAGCGTGTGCAATGTTTACCGAATATATCGTGTCATTATGCGTTACTTTTAAGCGTGTTAGTTCAGAACAATTTTTATATTGGGAATTAGTTCTCCTTGTATGAGAAGGTAGAAGTTTTTGCATAAACTCACAGGGTGCTGTGCCGCTTCATTTTCCATCTCGTTATATATTCTCCCAATATCCACGTGTTAAATGCATTTCAGATGACGCGACGTGTGATGAGAATTGAAGAGAAACATTGATCCTTTCTCTTTGACTTCATTCCTTTTCTTTAACGTCCCCGGTAAGGATGTCAGTTCACTAGATGCACAGACTCATTTGTGTGCTTTCATCTATTATAGCTTGCAAGACCGCTGCCCCGAGCCTTGACGGTGTTCGTGCTCTCCGTTGACCACTCGATTGAGTACATGTCTTCTCTCTCAGTATCGCTTCAGGTCCTCTGCTTGCGGTTGTACTGTTCACGTTTCTCCTTGGATCGATCTTCATGTGGAGTGTGTTGAGATATAAGAACACAGGCTCTGCTAACAATACCATTATGAGCAATGGTGCGCTGTTTTCCAATTCAAATCTTTCTCTCAGGCGTACAATGCATCTCATCAAGAAGCTACAGATAATATAAGGAGAAGAGCTTTTCGAAGTATTACTATTGATTTAGGAATCTAACGCAACAGGCACGAGATTTAGAGCTACGGAAATAGTACACGGACATACAGAAATACGCCAAATACGTGATTTTAACGGAAAACCAATGACGACTACGGCTATCCCTCGGATTTCCAATATAGAGAAAAGAAAGAAAGTTTCACAGGGTGGTCATAATGACCAAAAAGGGAGAAACTATTAGATCGCACCAAGCAATTGCTCCATTCAAAAAGGCAAGGTGCGCAAGGACAGGCCCCAAATAATTCAATCAACGTCAGCTGTCATTAGTGCTTGATAAACAAAGTATAGTACGTGTTATACTGAAACTGTGCATATCCTAAACTACTCCTTGCTGACCCTAAACCAGTGAGAATGAATGACGAGAAGAGACTTAAAAATGTTTTGAACCACGGTAAAAAGGAGAGGGGTGTTTTCTGTATCATACAGCATGTGACTACAGCATATTTCATGAAGCTAGTATTGAAAAGCAGCAAATACGCTGGATCAGGCCATTCGAACGAGATAACACCAAAACCTTGTACAAGATCCACTGAGCTTTTATCTTCAAATTCTACCATTTACATTCACAACCAAGCCCGCCTAGCTAATGGAATAAGTCGATAGCTGGTGGTTGTTTCCGTTAAAAATCACAAACATGTAAATGTTGACTGTCTTCTGGGAAGATAAAGTTCTATGCAACATGTGTGAACGCAACATGTTATAAAAGAGCGGAAACATAAAGTGTATTAGCGCGAGATAATGAATAAAATAAAAAGAATCTGGATGGAAGTGTCACAAGGTGTCAGTACCTTCCTTTTAACTGGGATACCAACGTTTTTCCGTAGATGATATAAGATATATTAAGGTTTCGTTTCCTCTTATATGTTGTCGTTTGGGGAAAGACGTTGTAAGACGCGCGTTATTAATAGTTGATAGGTAGAGTAACGTCTTATTGCGAATCAATGACGACCATATCATTATTCATCCTACACACGCCACAGAGATCGTAAGTCAATATGGTGCGGGCATTCCAACCCCATATCTCCCCGAATCCGAGCCACGATTATGCAAAAATTTCCTCGCGTTTTGATTGGCATGAGACTAGGGTTTCACGGACACGGCATTGCTGCTATCCGGCTACGAGATTATATAAGTATTTAACTCTCCTGCACTACTTATTCCCTGCTTTTTACTTCTCAAAAACATGGCAAAAGACATCATTATAGACTATGAAGATATCTCTTACAAACATCAAATACAAAATGGAATCCATCAATTACCTCACAGTACGTGGAAATACATTACAGGGTTGTTTCCCATTCTATCGTGGATACATCGGTATAACGTATCGGTAAATATGAACGGCTCTGACGATAGCTTTAAACCCACACCAAACAACAGTGGCTAGTACAAGACATCATTGCAGGCTTAACTGTGGGTGTCGTTATCGTTCCGCAGGGTATGGGCTACGCAAAAATAGCGCAGTTGCCTCCCCAGTATGGGCTATAGTATGTGTCGTCTTTCGCTTCATATCTTGATTCAGGTCTGACTGTTAAATCGTTGCAGCACCTCCTTTGTCGGTCTTTGCGTGTACTGTCTTTTTGCCACATCCAAAGATATCAGCATAGGTCCAACGGGTAAGTAAAATGTAGAGAGGAATCGAAGCGCTTAATTGTGATAAATTCTAGCTGTGATGTCGCTGCTACTTGGCCAGACCGTTACACGCGTGACATCAACCACAACCATCACCGGACCTGAAATTGCCGTTGCTATGTCATTATTGACCGGCGCAATAGCCATGTTCCTGGGTCTCGTGCGCCTGGGCCTTCTCGTTGATTTTATTCCTGGTAAATTAACTCGACTCTTAATTCGACTCTTAGCTCGACTCCCATGATACTAACCTTAAAAATTAACTTTAATTTTTGCCTCCAGGTCCTGCCATAGCTGGTTTTATGAGCGGAAGTGCCATCACTATTACCATCGGGCAATGCCCAAAACTATTTGGTCTAAAAGAGATCAACACACAAAATCCTACCTATCTGATCTTCGGCGACTTCTTCAAGTACTTGCCTGATACTCGTTTAGACGTTGCCTTTGGTCTGGTGGGATTATTATGGCTCTACGGTGTGAGATTCGCATGCCAATACTTCGGCAAACGCTACCCAAAGTACGAACGGAACCTGTTCTTCTTCAGCATCATGCGCAACGGCCTCCTCGTTATTTTTGGCACCCTGGTGGCGTACTTGATCAATATTGGCAAAGACCATAGTCCTATTAGCATTCTTAAGGACGTCCCGCGTGGCTTCCAAGCAATGGGTGTCCCATACATGAACGCGGGCATAGTCAGCTCTATTGCAAGCACACTACCTTCCGCTGTCATTGTGCTGGTCTTGGAACATATTGCCATTGCAAAATCGTTTGGCCGCATCAATGACTATTCGATCGACCCTAACCAAGAAGTCATTGCCATTGGTTTTACCAATATGGTTGGTTCATTTTTTGGGTAAGGAAGCGTAGCCACTAGCATCTGGGGCGTGCTGAACGTCTTTTACTTCTTCTCCTACAGAGCATATCCATCTACTGGATCGTTCTCGAGAAGCGCAATTAAAGCTCGCTGTGGTGTGAAGACACCCTTTGCAGGCATATTCAGCGCTCTGGTTGTTCTTCTTGCATTGTATGCTTTGACGCCAGCTTTCTATTATATTCCCGATGCAACGCTTGCAGCAGTGGTGATCCATGCAGTAGCCGATCTCGTATCTGGACGAGAGTACGTCAAACGGTTAGCCGCCGTAAGTTTGTGGGAACTCTGTGTGTTCCTTATCACTGTGATCATTACTTTTTTCACCACGGTTGAATACGGTATCTACGCCTCAACTGGTCTTTCGATTGTTATTCTGCTTTTCCGTATTGCGCGCCCTCGTTTCTGGGGTCTAGGACGTGTGGCACTGGATTCCGAAACAGAACGATTCCTCTACGTCTCTGAGTCGCACCCGTCACTCGGCAGTCTTGTTGAGCCGCTTCCCGCCGGTATCCTGATGTGCCGAGTAGATGAATCACTTACCTACCCAAATTCAAGCTTTGTCGCCGATAAAATTATCAGTTATTGCAAAAGCCGATCCCGAAGAGCCGCACAGCATATTCGAAAGGCCGACAGGGCGTGGAATGACGACGCTGACCCGGTAAAAGATGCGGAAAAAGCGAAACTGCCACTACTCCATGCTCTTGTTTTGGATTTCGCCAGCGTTAACCGCATGGATTCGAGTGGATTACAAGCTATTGTAGACGCACAGAATACGTTGAGTCGCTATGCTGGTCACCATGTCGAATTTCACTTTGTCAACTTAGTCAGCCCAACGATTCGACGGTCGCTTATCGTTGCTGGATTTGGGACCCAGGCACGCGCAGGGGATCATGAACGCAGAGAGATCTTGCCAATCGTTCCAGCATCAAAAGACGGACCAGGGCAAAATACAACGCACATTGAAGGTGATGCAAGCAGGAGTGAGACCAGTTACAGCAGAAGCAATACTAGCACCCTCCCAGCCATTTCTATTCCGAGAGATCGCTACACATTTTTTCACTGGTCATGCGATGAAGCCGTGAAAGCAGCTATGACGACATTAGACGCCCGTGATACCGAGAATGATGATCTGAAAGAAGTGCAGGTCGAACATGCCTAATCTTGATCCATAACGCATACCCCACGTTTACCATATTTACATCTACCCAACCTCACCTTTTTTTTTCCCTTCTCCTCGTATCCATTGATGAATAGCAGGATGATACGTGTCACATCACAAACGAGCTTAACCAAAATAAATAGCGTAACGCAAGAGAATCTACCATGTGCTTTCACAGCCACATTAATAAGCTGGGCAACTCTATTTGGCGGATAACTATTTGCCATATGTGATTCATTTTTGACATTCGCGCACTGCTGCGACTCGTTAACTTTTTTTTTCCTAAAAAGGTCACCCTTAACACAACAAGTTCGAAAAGTGATGGCTGTGCTCCATTCACTTTTCCCTGGTCCTTAAAACGTTTGTACGTCTGTGCAAGGAACCACAATCACTTTAAAATTTCTGAAGTTGGCTCTCCTCATAGGATCCGTAAGCTACTTGGGCAATAAAGAGGTATGCATCAAATCTGTGAATAGGACACATGCTGTACGGACCACAGTCGGACATGACTTTTTAGTGTATATTGGATCAATCTATATGCATTCTACGTCGATGGACAGAATTCGTTTAAACTGGCCGAAACTTCTATATTTGGTCAGTTGCCATCGACCGGCATGCAATTTGGTTCGTCCGCTTATCCTCGATGCTTTGTTACGGTGGCAAATAATGTTGTTTATTTAGGTTCGACTTTCTGCTCCTGGACCCCCGCAGGTCGAATGGGTCTGCCATCTGCAACTCTCCGTTCTTCGCCTAGCACAACTACACCGAAAAATAAGGATGACATTTTCGGAAAAAACGATCTAATTACCTCGTTTGTACAAGATCCACGTCGTGGTCACCAGCAAAGGCGCGGAAACAATGACCGTTGCCAATCTACAATGAATATTGTCCATTCGACATCCTCACATAACATGAAGTTCTGTTACCTTCTACCGGCAGGCGAAAGCTTGATTCCCATGGAGTGAGTAAAGGTTTCTTTTCGTTCGGCAAATGAGGGCGAGTAGAAAAAAACTCCGCGTCCTTTTGTTTTCGCACAATAGTCACGTACCTGGGCATGTTTGAATTGCTTTTGAGCATTCAAGAAGGAATGCCGGAGTAGTCGGCTACTATCACTATGAAAACACTACGCTACTGCTATATTTGCGAGATAACGAGGCTTTAATCGTGATCACCCGAAGCTCTATCTGACCAGTTCGCCCACCGTTTCCTTTCTCCTGCGCGACTTGCGGCGAACCTCGTTCGTGTCTCTGCTTCCTTATCCCGTGTTCCTTGACTCGTTGCTGAATATGTTAATTTACGATGCCTCTAAGTCCCGTTTCTCTCCGTAGATTTGAAACTTGGATGGGCATCAAGTTGCCCTTCATAACATGTGAAATATTTTGCCCATCACAAATGGATATCCTTTGTATGGAACTGCCTGGGACAGCTTTTGTGGATGATAGTGCGCTTACGAGCTCAGCGACATGGATCAAATAGTTTCCTTGCTACCCCTTCTCGCTGTCTCCAACGATAAGGACTGGTAGCGCAACCATCATACCAGTGAAAAAATTGCATCTCGGGACTGTCGTAGACATCCCTGTTCCAACATCCAGATAGCGAATAATTTTTTGACAGCTGTATCTATCTGATTTCGTTTTCATCTCCAAGGTACGAGTAGTTATAATCAAAATATTGCCACCCATAGACCCACACACCCCGCGCACGGTATGCTCAGCAAATTGAAGGGATAATATTTGGCTTGGCTATCAAGAGATCTAAGAAAAATAATGCACAGTGCTGTAGAAGACGACCCTGCACAATATGTTCAGTCAACCTATTGTAGTCAAATAAGTTCAGCGTATTGTATCCGGGTGAACTGTCCCAGCTCTATATTATTATCCGAGATACAGCCGAAAACTAGTTTGGAATCATGTCTAAAGGTGTTCGTTTTCTTGTTTTAGTTGAGCAATCCAGATTGCTACAGCCTCAGGGGACATGATCGTCTCACTATTGCTCTTTCCTGACTTCATGGTTGTGTGATAAAATGTCTTATATCTCTCGATGATATTGATCTAAAGAAACAAGTCAACCGGAGAAAAGTTCAAAAAAGACAATTGTACCTCAATCGGCTTAATCAAGATCTGCTCCATTTTGCTATCATTGACATATTGTTGAAGTTTCTTTGAAATAAAGGATATCCGTTCTTGAGCTGATTCTTTGAACTGCTTAACGGTATCCAACACATCGTCTGACGTTTGATTTAGTACACGCGATGTATCATTGACATACTTACCCTCATTTACGATCTGCGGTGCATCGTTAGCGGATGGTCGCATTGTCGACATCTTGTATACCGTGAGACGCATGTATTGCATTTGCTAGTTCCTTCCTACCTTAATAACAAATTTTGTCAAAGGATCTACTGCGCTTTGTACACATTCGTTGATAAATGCTTCACAGACCCTCTTTAACTCCGTATCGATCTCTCTCCGGGAATCCATGCTAATCTCGATTACACGGGGCATACCACCTTGTGCTAAGCCGATCAATGCATTGGGTAATGACCGATATGACGAAAATGTATCTAACTTCGCGGTTAATGGGATATTATTCATGTCTCTCATCTTACCCGTTACGTGAGAAAAATCAAGTTCTTTGTCTGCATGAACGAGATTGGCCTCAAAAGGAGCAAGTTGCTCTTTGAGAACAAGCAAATGCTTGACTAAGAATAGCTGACCATCAATCCGAGACTACACTAAAGTAAGCAACACCCATCATTATTTTGACTTTGGTATACCTTGCTATCCATCATTGTGTCACTCGCTCTTTTCAGTGAATCGTTGCACAGCGCGACAACTTCTTGAGCCAGGTCTTCAAATACGCTTGTCTATATTTACGTGTTACACATGAGCGGCACAGAAAATGAACCTACTTGGACACAGCGGTAGAGTTTAGACAGAAGCCAAAGCGTCTTTTGAAGCGTCGGAAACCATCCGCGAGATGAATCGGCGCCTTCCCCAAGAGGAGATATAGATGTAGGTGCTGTCGCCTCCAGAGAAGACGCTGCCGATTGTGCGTCAGAGTCTTCTTCGACATTCAATGTAGCTGGTGTATCGCCTTTGGAAGGATTGGGTGCGCGCGGTTCTAGAACAATGGGTACTTTTTCCTGAGCTGATACATATTTTGTTAGATCGTGTTGTTGTGTAATACGGATACCAACCACAAGGCACCCGAAGTTCAAAGTCTTCTGGCTTCGGTTGATAATTTTGTATATCATTATGGATAAACATTTGTGCGCGGAAGACAAGGCGCCCTTGTGCATCCTCGTACACGTTCCGGATCAAATGGCCAAACATTAGTTCTCGTTTCTCAGATTCATTATTATCTATTACAATAGCGATCATTGGTGAAATGGACGAATTAAAAGAAAAAACTCTTACCAGCGTTATCTTCCTCCTGTGTGACATACATCTGAAATAGGTTACAAAGCTCGGAAAGAGTGGCGATTTCGGTTTCATGGATAACACGCGGTCGCAGATGATCGTAGAGATGGCTTGCTAGCAAGTCTAAGTATGCACTACAAAAACTGTCGGTATCATCAAAGCATCCCTCACATGCTTACTAAAGTTCATCTTCGCCTGTCTGGAAAAAGTTATAAAACAGGTGAAGTTCATCAGAGCAAAGGTTCATCATGTACGCGCAACCATCTTGTGCCTGGGAAACCATATTCAGCTTTTGCTCCAACCAATCTTTCTCAATGGTTGCTTACAAATTTTATAAGGTCTCCGCTGCTTGGTCCGAGAAGCTGAATTCTCCGTGCAATCACAGGACTCAAGAGTTGTTGCCGAACTTGGAAGTAGGAGTTGAGCATATCACGATGTAAAGCCTGGTACCTAGCACAAAATCGCTAAGCACTAGATCCGCGGATGTCCAGGATCCCTTACTCCTTGTGTCCTTCACAACGTTTCTCAAGCTGGTGCGTTAATGACTTAATCGTGGGAGCGATTGCTCGGAATTTAACATAAAATAATGCGGTATGCTTGCTTGAAGCCATTGTCTGATTTCCAGCCTAAAATCGTTACAAACGGGTACTGCATAGACGGCATCGCGTACCTTTGTTGCTGTGGCAGTCTTATACACATCATACCCAAGCGTCTTGATAGATGTAACCACATACATTTTGATAAGAGTCATACCACGTGTCATACATTGACGAAAGCGCATAAGGTATAGTTCTGAATCACGATAATTAAGCTGAATAGGACAAGGCACTTGAGCTCAATCGATAATTGTTCCTTGCTAATATGCACATACATGCTGCTGCATATAATCAATGCACTCGTCTAGTGTTTGAAGCATGGGCACAAACTCGCGTTGAAGGCAGATGTCATCACCCGGTGAGTTGAATAATTTCGCAATAGGTTCAAGGTGATTGAAATAAGACAGTCTGTTCACTAATGCATCAGCAAGACGTATGGATCGTTGCTACAACCAGATCAAAATCAATGATATCCACAGAGCGCTCGCTCATACCTGCTTCTGTAAAAGTTCCTCACAAGTTGTTTGAAGCGATCGCGTTCGTTTCTCGACAAATCCATATTCACTCATTAATTCATCAAAAAGCGAGCTAGTAGACTGCAGATCCTCCAAAAAATCGTCACATGTTTTACGATACAGTGTTGCAACTGCAAGGTAATTTCTTTACCAACACCATGAGTGGGCAGTCTCCTTTGATCGTGCTGTCTACTTACCGATAAACATCTTCTTGATCTTTCTCCATGCTCGATTCCATCACTGTGAACCAATCGAAAAATTGTTGCAGAGTCTCTATTGGTTTGTCTATTCCGATCTCATTTGTAGAACGTTTTTCTGCAGCTGTATCGGCAGCAGTTGTCTCCGCTAACAAGTTGGTTGTCGAACGTGAACGCGTCGATAGCTGGCTTAACTGATTCGACAAAGCACCAGCATTGAGAGGATTCAGCATGGCTGTATGATCAGGTGTTCGGATTCCAGCAGGAGATAATGACTTGCCTGGCAGAGGCGATGATGTCTTTTCAAATGGTAGCTATTTCACCATTAGCGCTCTACCCATCGATGACAAGAAGGCGTTCATACCAAGTTTGGAGGAAGAGGAAGTTCCGCGCATAGCTCTTGCAAGTCAAAAACACTCTGCTGTTCTTTCTGTGTGAGCTGTGTCTTCTCTTCCCATTCTTCGAGAGAAATGCCTCGCGTGACTCTTGCCATGCTTGGAGTATATCTGTAGTAGTACACAGTACGTGCTTCCAGTTCCTCGAGGCTGGCAGTCAAAGGGATTTTTAAATGCCGACATCGACTGAGTTTCAAATCCAGGCGTGCTCACTTTGCTGGAAATCGATGAGACCATGGTTCGATAGGTAGCCACTGATTCATTTCAATTTTATATAGTCCATATCATACTAGCATAATGTACAAGTTAATAAAGACAAAAAGTAGCTGTTTATTGATATTAAAAGCGATTAATTTTCAGCTGGGTTTGTTCGACATTTCCTTCTATTCTGCCTGCCAGGACAGTCTGGCAGGTTGCACTGCGCACGGTCTCATCATCACTGAGCAGGGACACGGGAGTCCCAGGGACTGGTGAGACTTCAAATCTGCTGACGGACAAAATCTCTGATGCTTTACGGTTATCGCAAGGGATGCCCACGCATCGAGCGCAGCCTATTTGATCTGTTCTTTAGAAAGCGTACTTTTATCCCAATCACTCTGACGAATGCTGTCATCTTTCTCGAGTTTACGGCGGAGGATCCTTGCACAAATAATTGGGAGGCTAGCTTTCCCGTTACTAATAAGACCTCGTTCTTTGCAGAATAAAACAAGGTCGATCTTGTTATTGACGCTGAAAGGTTGGTCCGGATAACTGCGACGAAGGCCGTCAAGGTCACCTCCAAGGTTTCTACCAATTTCTGCGATATCATCTCGTGCAAGTATAGTCAAGAGGGTATGTGGTAGATCTATAATATGTTTTAATTGTAGCAGTACGACGGTGTTGCCGTAAGCAAGTTGCAATGTAGCAACTGGCGCCCACATAGGCCTGCGCTCGTCGAATGGCCATTCTGCGTCAAAACCAACTGCAAGAGAAGCTCCCTCGCTTAAACGATAGTCAGCTCTATCTAGGAGAAATGCCAACGCTGCATTGATCTGGTTAGTTGTGGCATGTACGGTCATCGTCGTTTCTGACGGCAAATCTAGGCTTGGAAGGTGCCGGTGAGGGTCCACCTCGAGTCTCAATTCAACGCCTGCGTTCAGAGAAGGAATAACTTCTTCAAAGAAGGACTTGTCCGCATCTACTTTGTCAGTGTAGAGTAGTTGCAGTGCTGCATGGCCAAAGGAGGTTAAGCTGACCATCATTTTCTCTACTGACGAGCGGATGTAATCCATGGATGTTGATGGGACAAATTGCTGGATGCGTATTTCGCCCATTTCATTTGTCACTGTCGACAGTCCTTCGAATATTTTGGATCCCCCAAAATTGCACATGCGCTTGGCGGTCATGGCGTAAGTGGTGATGCTTAGATAGCATTCTTATAAAAGGTGCTGGACCTATTGCAGAGTGAAAACAGCTGCGTGTTTTGTTTATCAGACGTTTAGATAGCGCGCTTCTGTGTGAAAGAATCGCTGGAAATTCTTCGGATACCGAAGATGGTAGGTTATTCAAGATCTCCTGACCATGGCCCAAAAAGGTTTTAGCACAACGATGGCATGGATAACGGTAGGACATAAGGAAGGAATTATTCTCTTCGCCTACTATTATTCGAGCAACTGGGTTGGTGAGCCGTCCAAAGCTAGCAAGTTTATTCAAACAGGAAGGGGGCTTCAGGAGGTCGTCCACGTCCGTACGTTTACCGATCGGCAATTGAGGCGTTACGTCTGTTGTTGGCTGGCTGGCGTTATTTAAAAGGCTTTTGTCTTATGCAGCAAACTATCGTTATTGAAGATCAATTGTCCTCTAAGATATCATCGGCGCCCGAATCTCGAATCTCGAATTGTCATCTTGGATCTCTTTTGCTGGTTAGAATGCGCACGTCCTTCGAGACAACCCATATTATCATATAGATATCCAGCGAATAACAATAGACCTAAAAGCATGCCAATTTTGTGTGTAGCGACGACAAACTGGGGATCCAGGGACACATATTCGTGATGTTGGTTGCTAACAGCGCTAATTTGTCCAATGTCTGTGTATAAGGGTGGTCCATAAAATATACGTCTTACGTGCTTCATACTAACCACTCATGGTTATCTTGAAGCGGTTCTTTTGCTTTGGCTTTCCTGCTTTGTTTTTATCTTTAAAGTAAAAAGCCGCTACAAATGATATATAAGCACCAAGAGAGAGAAAGAGAGATGACCTTGCAGCAAAATTGTTGACTTTCACATTTGTTTTACTCTGCGGTTGCCGTTTACAAACCTGATCCTGAAGCTGCAACCGCGCTTTACAATCAGCTGGCAAGCCGTTGGCCAGGGAGCCCGGCTGTTGACTCTTCCTTTACATACAAATGGTGTCCTGATCCAAACGGCTTTTCACCCTTTTGGTCCGCCTGGAAATCCAAAAGCCAACGGAGCCTTGGACATTCTCATTCGCTTGACAAATTGAACCTTCGCGCCTTTTCATTGGCCTGGAATTTGAAACCGCCACCGCTTCTTTTTCCACTCTCTCTCCCTTTATCAGCGTGGTTCTGACGGCCTGAGGTGGAGTTTACAATCTTGGAGTTTTCCGTGGGTTCCCCCGGAAACAGGCAGACGGCTGTATCAGCAGCGTTTCGCTTTGCACAACTGAGCGTTCAGCCCAAAAGACAAGTCAGTGTGCATTATGCTTGTCTCGGGGTAGCATGAAAGCGGTGCCTGTGCCAAAGACCGACGTTGTCGTCCTATTACCAATACTAGAATTGAGCTGAGAGACGTCGCCGAAACTACAGGAAATGATATTCAGACACAAAAAGTGATACCGCGGTTGATCGAATCTGCTTTGCGTCTCCTTTGAATATTGGTTGGACTACCTTGCGTATATTGCTAAACCATGTTGTGGCACCCAACTTTTTCGAAGGTTTACGAACATTCGATGTCTGTCTATAACCTACGTTTCGCGTAGCAACAGAAGCGCGTGGATTTTAGAATCTGATGAGGAGCTCAGCTGGTGGTAGTTGAACCTTCATGGCAATCTGCGACGCCTTCCGTTAACACTGCTCATTTCGTGCAGCCACCCAATGTGGAAGGGCTTGGATGAAATACGTTTCCATTCATTCAGAGATCTACAGCGTCGCGATCATGCGCAGCAAGGAACTTGACATGGAACCACTTAGGATTTTGGATAAGGTTACGCCATCTAAGTATTACTTCGCATTGACAGCATACCGAATCTACGCTGAGGAATATCAGCTTTTGCGTAGCGAAATATATGCTTCTTATATCAACTCAAAGTTGTGTTCACGCTACGGGAAACTCGGTTCTTGGTTGACTACTTTTCCGAAGTAAAAGGTAGTCCATCAGGAACTGGGGTGGTACATGCCCCTGATGGACTATTTCTTACTTCGGGAAAAGTAATCAATAAGGAACCGACTTTCTCTAGTCTTCGCTGGTTCATTGTAATATTTTCCTCAACAAACCAACTGGAGCGCTCTAAATAACAAAAGGACGCATGAATCCTATTATTTCTTCAGCTCTGATTTCTTTGAAGCGCGTACTGGGACTGGCCATACATCCAGGATCACTCGTGTCTTTTGACGTATTCTTTAGGTTTACCATAGTCACCAAACTCTCAACTGGCTTCATGTCATGCCCTCCTCATCTTCTACCTTCACCTATTACGGTGCAGCGTGCGGCGCCCACAAACGCGTAGGAGTACCCTCCGTGAATAACCAAAGGTAGCATCCAAATACTATTCCATTTACTAACCAGGAGCAAATTTTCATGCTGCTCGAATAAATTTCGCGTCCACCTACTTTGTTGACCATGTACGTACTAATGTATTTCTTCCTCAGTACAAAATTTGCTCTTCAAGCACGCAAAGTTTATACAGAATAGCATAAAAACCCGTTCAATAAACAGGTTACACTTCTTTCATCAGCTGTTTACTACGCGGTTATGGCAATACACTTTTCAACTTCCTCACCATATCATCGCCTCCTCATGGCATCCCTTCCATCGTAGCTGTCAACGTAATGCAGCGTAGGAAGCTGCCGAATAACGATCAACTGGGAATGTTCACGCAGCACCTGGTGCCGTATATGCGTCACAAAAGTGATAGATCGGGATGTCATATTTGCATAATCTCACATCGTAAGCTTTGAACAATATTAAAAGATAAAAGAAATGAATTGCTTTTTTTTTCTCAACCTCTTAATGCCAAAAGGACGTCGAAATGCAATTCAAAGTCTTGCTACATCACCTGGTGGAGTTCCAGTGCCGACTTTCAGAACATCGGTATCTGATAGCAAACGAAAACGAGGAGACTTCACCAGTACAGAGGATCAGACATTTCCTTTGTTTAAAGAACAGCCTCGCTTATCGGCTTCGGGAGCTTATTAGGAAAGAGATTTGGCGGAGAAAAGACAACAATGCCATTGAAGAGGCGTTGGAGGAGCTAAAGGACAAACTTGTTCGAACAGCAGTGGATTCTGTGTACTAGGCAGTCAAGGCCATAAAAACAGGACAGCCGGACTACAATGACAAACCAGCATTGAATTTCAAAGAGGACAATTGCCAATCTGATGTTACAGATGACTATCATCCCACCCGGCAAGGCACTTGCAGTCCGGAGGTAGAAGGTGGAGTAGTGCTAGATGAGCCAACTGCAGATCAATCGATCGTTGGTGGAAAAGATACCTGGGCCACGTTAAAGCACATCCGTGATACAGTGCCTTCCCTTTTAATTCAAGGCCTTGATAACAGTGCAAAACCTGAAAATAGACGAGAGATAGAAGAAACAAAAGGTCGTTGTAGTTCGCCTGTGGATTGGATCTAGCGAATCTCCATTGCTACACGGGGTAAACTGAAGAATTATCTCCGAAAACTGAGGAAAGATCTCCATCAAGAGTGATGTACAGAAATTTTGTAAATATGAATCGTTTTCCGATTCGAAAGATGAAGAATAAATATGCAATGTTTGAGCAGCCGCCAGTGTTCGAAGAAATATGGTTGATCGAAATGATCGCTGCTATACGATAGTAAAACGTTTCTAAAGGGGAAGCAATTATTTTATTAATAAAAGGTCTTTTGAAAGGAATGATGCGCGAAACCCAACATTCGGACGTTCCGAGACACAAGACCATCCTCCATTATCAAGTTTCCGGCGTTACCATCAAAAGTATCTGTCACTTTACAGAACTGCATCACAACAAGGACGAAGTTTCTGAGAGAACAAGCCAGGTAGTAGAGTCGGCGTCAAAGGTATTTGTCATGTTATAGGTACTCCATGACAAAGGGACGAAGCCGTCGAGAGTACGATGACTCGGCGGACATGGAAAACGTGAATCGCGTTGATGTCTTAACGGAAAAGGTCTCTTTGCAAGTGACATTATCTTTTCGTTATATTCGCCTTTTCATTGCAGAATGTTAAGCTAAAATTAAGGACAGTGTGCATGGAGAACTATTTCCGTCACTCAATCATACTGTAGATCAGCCACAATGCGTCAGCCATTCCCTTGCTTCAATTATATATCTTAGATAACAGACAGAAGACATCATATACTTAAATATAGGTACGGACATGATCAGAATCTCTGATGACCTAATTTTTGTACCTGAATATGGATCATTTGATGATTTGATGAGGCTTTGTTTAACACATCTATATGTAAGGTGATCTTCTGTGGGCTTGCCAACAATTGAGATCCAGACGAGGTATGCAGGTGTTCCACAGGGGTGTGTTGATGAAATTAAAACAGATCAACCAGCTGCTCGCACTAGATAAACAGGAAACTTGATATAGTTATTTAAACTGAAAGCTAATCAGAAGTGCCATATAATTATCTAATCATTGACAACAAACAAGTGTGGTGGTAAGTTAAATACTTGTAGAACACCCGGCTTTTGCAAGAATGTTGTTTCGAAGAAGAAAAAGGCTTTTATGCATACTGCGGAGAAAACGTTGTTGTTAGGACGGATCTTGCCTGTAGGAGAATCAAAGCACACTGTACTTCTGCAAAAGGACGTAAAATGAGCTACGTCCTGCATATGAACTCTCCCGAATGGATAAAAAGTTGACTTGAAAGCAAGCGCCTAGCAGTAGCGAAACGTCGATCATATGGATGTTATTACTTAAACTTACTCAGACATTCATAGTACCAAAACGGCCAGTGGGAAAAAAAAAAAAAAAAAAAAACAGAAAAACAACGACAGTGGCGCATCAGGTTTCACTAAGGTGATTGTAACGGAATCCCTTTAATGTGTTATGTATCGGTTGGAAGGCACGGAATTCCCGCTATAACTCACATATCGCAAAGAATACAATAAATTATTGATATTGATTTTTACGAAACATATTATGGAAGCAGACGTTACAAGATCACGCATGATCATCGTAAAAAAAGAAACAAGTAAAAAACAGAATAGCATTTTACAGATAAGATATTGTGTACTATCCGGGGTTGATATTATGCCCAAGATTTTCAAAGGGAATACCTCTAGATACATACCTGGAATACGCAAGGATTCGTCGGTTAGAGGCTTTCAGCCACGTATCTTGATTTTGGCCAAGTCAGGTCCTCTGACTATTTTGCTGGTCTAAACTAATTTTACATGATCCGCGCATTTTCTTTGCTTACAATAATAACCCCTCTCCCTTTTTCAGTGACAACAACGTTAGAAACAGAAAAATGCGAACGACAATCGTACATGGAATCGAGTAGTACGGATTTCCATAGTGTTGTTCAGTAACATTTAATCGAATGCGCACCGGTCTGAAAAACTAATAACAATGAATGGGACGCTATAATGCACATTTTGGAGTTTGTATAATGCGGATCAGTGCATTACTATTTGTAACAAGTGCAAAACATAAATTCATTAAAACAAAAACAGCGACCAGGTGAGCTACCTTATTTCGATAGCCTAAAAATAATAACAATCAGCCATTACAGGAGACCTTCGTCACCAGATCAGGATAGACAACAACAATTGGTTTTAAGCCCTTTTCTTGAACAAGATGGTGTTAATCATAGTACAGTCTTAAAGAGGTATGCCTTTTCTTCTGGTGAAAGGGGCCTTAGCAAAACTTCTTGTCCATTGTTCCGTTGAAGGCTCGCCCTAGCTGTGCGGCTCACAAGTCTTCTATATGATGTGGGGATGCTCTTCCATCCCGTTGAATGGCTGGACCTGCATGCAAGTGCTGGTGTCTTATGATGATCGCATCATTTGACCCTGTTTAGCAGCCAAATTAAGGAGTAGCTACAGCAATGATCTGTCAGTAAGCACGCAGACTGTAGGTAACACGTTGCGATGTATCATCAATCTTCGAGGAGCAAGACGGATGCAATCCTCGAAAAGCATGCCGTCTGCAGTACAGCATAGTACCACAGTAGCATGTATTCGAACCGTTACCAGGTAGGACAAATACGGAGGTAGTCTCCACAAATCGTTCCTGAAGTAGATAAACGTATATCTTTGCAAAGGCGATTGAAATAGATGGCGATCTGTCACAGTTTGGCCAACGTCAAGTTTCAAGAGAAATCAACTAGAGGCATTACCTATTGATTACAGAAAATCCTTATTTTGGCTACTTGATTGTTCAATGAGGTTAGCCACAGAGAGCCCGGGGTTGTGGAAATCATGTTTGCAACAAGTAGGATCGCTGCGTCGTGCAACAAGCAACTAAAACGATGCAGCTTGTATTAGAACAGCTGCTATTTTGAAGCAAAGAGTTTCAAAAACTATTACCAATGGCAAGGAACTGCGCGTAGAGTTCTATTTTTAATGTAACTTGGCAACAAAGCCCAAAAATGAAAGTTCTTTTTTAACCGTACTCATAATTGGTCGTGCAAGATCTGTGATAGATCAAGCGAAGGTGGTGGTATGTAGGAGTCAAAGGATTCCGGTTAAAATGTAGCTGGGTGAAAAGTAGAAAAATAAAGTATAGAGAAGCACGTTGCATATCACACTACAGTTAGAAATGAGAATGTATATTTTTGTTTATTCGTTGTGAATGCAATCGAATATAAAAGCAGATGGATGGACAACGCAAAAACAGGGAAAAACGACCCTAGCAAGCGGTAACATGAAAGCAGCACAGGTCATTCTATTTCTTGCACTATGTGCCTTATCAGCATCTGCCCGTCCAACACATGTCCGTAGAGCGGAAACGGGCGAAGCATTAATGATGTATGGCTATAATCCTCCGCGTGTCAACCCTGATTATTGCATTGGTATACAATTGTTGCTGTTATTCGTCGCCGTCGATTTACTCTTATTCCCCTAGGCTTCCAAATCACTTATCCCACGTATCCTGGTCTTGCTTTCCAGGCTGGATCCATTCAGCAAGTAGCGTGGAAAGTAGAGAGCAATATACCTCATCAGCCAGATATTATTACGCGTATTCGCATCCTGAACGCTACGCAACATAATGAATTTGTGATTGGTGAAAACATCAGTAAGTTGCTGTGTTATTGTCAGTATGTCTGTTTTTCTTACATGGAACTCGAAAGCTATCTATCAAGACGGATATGAAGGATCCGCAATGTTCCCACTTAATGTCGAAGACATCACTGGTCTTTACCATTACAGAATCATGGTTAATTATCCGGTAAGCTTGCTTTACAGAAACGTTTTATGTAATAACCGAAATTTTAGGGTACCACGACGCACTGTGTGTACGAGTCCGTTCCTTTTATGATCATCCAGGATCCTTACAAGTTATACAAGACCGGTAGCGCGCCTCATACCATTCCACCTTCGGAGAATGACAACCTCATTGCACTCGGAGATGAGTGTATCCATCGTAAAAAGAGTAAAGATGATATCTATTAGAGATGACCTGTACTTTGATCGCAGTGTATGACTATAAACAAACTCAGTGTCTTTCGACTGGCTTCGCTTAGTTGAGCCGTCGCAGTGGAATAGTAATTTTGATAAATAACAATAAATCGTACTTGACTACGTAATCGATTCGCCTTTTACCTGGTATCTGTGCCGGTACTAGTCATTTGAGTATTACAAAGTTCGCAGTTGTTCACTATCATCTGCTACTATATTCTATTATGAATTTATTGTCTTGCTTGTGTTGCAATCACGATTCTGCAAGATGTTACGTTCTTGACATTCTCAGCTACTGTCCCGGAGAATATATCTTGCCTCATGATCTATTCTTAGATATGATTACTGTAGCCTTACGTTATGGTCCGTGATCGATATTCGGAACCGGATCCTAATAGCGAGTGTCACACAGAAAGGTAAAGTTTAATATGGACTTAGGGCAGTTTGAGGATCGTGTAACGTGTGACTTGAAAAGAGTCCCTGACCAAGCTTGTTACGCTCTTAAGCGATCTACCATTCAATACAGTCTGAGGTCGTCGTAGTCATCGGTGTCGCTGAGGATAAACGTTTGCTTGAGCTCATTACTTTGAGGTTAAATATTTTTCCTACGACTCCTCTGGATGCTTCTATCGTCAGAGACGATGCCTTGAATTGGACCTACCTCGCGTCCATGCCCTTTGAATGCATCAGTAATGTGAATCTTGCGCACATGATCATCCTGTTCTCCTTCTGCCCTATGATCTACACGTGATACATTTAACTTGATTCCTGTGCTTCTTAATACGTACTTTGGGAAGCTTAGCCGCAAGGGCGTAACAGTTCCTCGGATGTTGCCGAACATGGCAATTTCTCTGATAATGTGAAGTTTGGAATCCAGGATGAATCTTCTTCTTAATCTCTTTGATTGCGCTCTCCTATGTATAAACCATAGTCAGTACACACTGGAAACAAGACTGACTCCTGATTCCATATCGTTTTGCTGTCCCAAGATCTCTAAATTTTAAGGAAATCGAACAATCATTGAGGGCGCGCAGTTGGAAAGAGCGCTTGCTCAACAACAGAATGTATAGTTCGTCGGGATCCAAAGAAAAGGATAAAGAAAGCGTTAGCATGATGGCAAGTAAAACCATAGTAGTGAAAAGAGTGTGGCGAGCAGATCGAGCAGAAGAACATAGATCAAAATACCAAACGTTCGCTGGTACGATACACTTACCCTCTATGTCCGATTGACTTACGTGTAATCGCTCTTTGTTCTTGACATTGTCCTTTTGTCTACCACATGGACAAGAATGCCGAGGAAACAGGTAGATAACGTGGTCCCCGAATAGTCTCATCCTTTCTCAACTTTCCACTATTTCAACCTTTGCATAACACTTCCTCCAAAAATAGCAGAGAGGATTTCAGCTTTCTTCTCAATTATTACAACAGTTTCGGAAGCCTCACCCCTTAAGGGTAGAAACCATCGGGCTTTCGCTGCATTTGCAGCACGTGCTTAAGTAAATCAAAAAAATCAAACTTTGCCAACTTAGTTAACGGTTAAAGTTGGCTTGGTATCACTGATACGGTATATCTATCGTTACGCCTATTAGGAGAAAACTGATTCATTCCAATGAAATGACATGGCGCTCTGCAAAATGGCTCGTAGACTGAATTTTAAGTTGCTAATCGTACGTGATGAATTCAAAATCAGTGCTTCAATCGCCATATGATCCAGAGGATGTAAAGAAACTGTCTCGCAATGACGGATAATCATTATGAGATATGAATCGCTTATATCTTGTACGATCTCGATAATGCTGGATGCCTAGCACGAAATTGCGTTTAACAGTTAAACATTTGTGAAGAAATAGCTGGTATCCAAGCTGTATTTGCCATTGGTCCAGTTTGTGCGAGCCATTGTTAAGGGTGCCAGTCTAATCAAGAAAGAATTGACGAGAATAAAGAACTTGTAATCGAGAAAAAGGAAAAGAATAAATAAGTTTGTTTGGGACGGAGGATCATTGATTGATTAATTGGACGCGCTTGTTTGCTTGGCTGCGAGGGATGATTGCGAAAGAGCTTTTTGTAGGAGAGGTTTGAAGCGTAACGCCTTCATGGCTTCATCAAAGGTAAACCATTGTCGTTCGCGGAATGCCATTTCCGGCCACTTGTCCATCACACGGTGCACATGGAATTCGTATATCCAAAAGCGATTTTTGGGATTGTCATACATATCGTATTCCAAAAAATTGCCGACCAGTCTAGTAACCTTTCCACGCACACCAGCTTCCTCATAGGTCTCGCGTTCAGCAGCTTCCACTTGTGTTTCGTCGTTTTCCCAACCGCCTTTGGGAATTACCCAGACGCCCTGATGCTTACTGCTTGTGACCAGTAGAATGCGATCCGAGCGAGGTTCAATGACTATACAGCCAGCAACTTGGCGTACATTGTCACCATCGTAAACTTGCTTGTCTCTGCCTACGCGAGCTTGAGCTGGAAAATCTGTGTAGGTGTTCATTCAAGAAGGAACAGCGCTCGATCGAACTGGTGAAGTCGTTTTTTATATAGGACGGTGACGTTTTTATCCGATCGGGCAGAAAATATCTACTTGCGATTTTCCTTCTTTTCTTTTTCTGCAGTGATCTTCTTATTATCCTTGTAGAATGCCATTCGGTCAGGCAAGAATTAAATTGCGTCAAGAGAAACCTATAACTAACGATAGGCTATATAGGTTGTTGTAGGTCCCCCGGGGTCAGGGAAAACGACTTATTGTTGGGGCGCGTACCAGTACTTAACGGCAGTGGGAAGGTAATGAATGGAGCAGTCCATTACTGCAGTTACTGATATTTTGATTATATAGAAAAGTATCGATTGTTAATCTTGACCCTGCTAATGATCATATACCTTACCCATGCGCTGTTAATATTGCCGATCTCATCACACTGGAAGATACAATGCAGGAGCTTGGACTTGGTCCTAATGGAGGCATCATGTTTTGTCTCGAGTATCTTTTAAAGAATGTCGACTGGCTTGTCGAGAAGTTAAAACCTATCCAAGGTCTGTGTGCGTATGGTCTTTGGAAAACATAACTGACGTATGGCCTTATAGACCATTATATCATTTTTGACTTCCCTGGTCAAGTAGAGCTTTTCACACATCACACCGCAGTAAAAGAAATACTAGAAAAATTGTCGAAGATGGATTATAGGGTTTGTACAGAGTAGGGGGTTCCCGCCATATTTATTATTCGTAGCTTGTATCGGTGCATATGGTCGACGCGCATTATTGTACAGATCCGTCCAAATACATCTCAGTACTCTTGCTTTCGCTCAAGACAATGATTCAGCTCGAATTGCCTCATGTCAACGTATTGTCTAAGGTGGATCTGATAGAATCTTACGGAAAATTACGTATGTATCAGTGTATATAGGGGTTTGCTGTACTTACGGATGACAGGCTTCAATTTGGAATATTACACGGACGTTATGAATCTGTCATACTTGCTCGAGTCGTTAAATGACGATCCATTCGGATCAAAATTCAAATCACTTAATGCGGCGTTGTGCGAGCTTATTGAAGATTTCTCATTGGTCGGTTTCTATACATTGTGCGTTGAAGACAAGACATCGATGATGAAATTGCAACAAGTTATCGACAAAGCAGGAGGATTTGTGTTCGGTGGACTGACAGAGGGGAACGAGTCAATCATGCTTACAGCAATGAGGGCAGGATTGCACGAAGATGTCAGGGACGTTCAGGAGAAATGGATTGACAAGACGACTACGACTGATGAATAGATTGGACACAACGTATTTTATACATTTTGTACATAAGAAAAAAAGTGTCTCAAGGTCTGTGTACGTAGCTTGCGGTCACTGGGTTGTGAAGCGGAACGCTGGATTTTGAATGAGCATTGGCATCAAATAAAAATAAATATACGGTCATTAGTTCACGAATTGACGACAAAATAATACTGTACTTACATCAGCTTGGCCCTCAGTGGACAAATAACTTATTGGAGCAGCGTAAAAAGTCATTCACGATTAGTAAATGGAAGATACTTTGATGCTAGTTCACTTACTGGGCCGGTGAAAGCGAGGTTGGGAGTTATCCTGGCGACACAAGCTGGTGTTAAAAACGTTGCAGAGGACTTGAAACGATGCAGCGTCTGGCGAGGTTCCGTCGTGGAAAACAAGTGATGCTACGGGAGATGACAGTTATTTAACTGGTGATGAACAGGGAGTCATGCAGACTAAACGATAGACGAATGATTCTGTATAGCTAATGAAGAATTGACATCCTTACCGGGATGTTTTTATGAAAAAGACAAGAGGGCAAACAAAAGAAAAAAAGGAAATTCATGCGTTCCTTTAGATATGGATGGAAAATTTTCCTTATCGTGAGACAATTTTTTACTGCTTTCTATAGGATACTGAGAAATTCATCACTGGAGCACCACTAAACAGAACTCAGATCATCCATGCACGAACTATTCCTTGGATTAACGCTAAATAAACCGCTTTTCCGCGCAAAGTCTCATCACTTTCCAGCGTCAAATTTATTCGACTTAAACGTAACATTCCTGTCAGCGCAAACTTAGCTCTTCATGGACGCATAATTTGTTTAGAATAAGGTGAGAAGCCGTTCGCCAGCTAGGCAACTTTTCCCCATCGTGGCGGCACTTAATTTGGACGATAATGCTCTAGCTTTTTGTCACATATGCGCTAGTTGTCGGTGATATGTGTGTATCGGCATATCGTATTGCCATTTTCGATGGAAGATGCGTCCAGGGAAACAAAGGGCCGACTGTGGCACAAACTACCCGATTTTTGCATTTCATGGTTACACAGCAGCAAAGCCCGAAAAAATAAAAAGAATCGGAAAGCCGCCCTGCAGTCAAACACTTCATTCGTTTTCACCATGAACCACCTTTCCCACATGATGAAGTACAAAGACCTCCAGTATTCACTGGGGAAAATCGGGGCGGATGTCCGCTCTCAGCTCGCTAGTAGCAACCCGCTTCAAAAGCAGGACACGAAAGGTCTCTCGTTATGGATTTATGGCGAGCGTAATGACCTCGCGAGTATGCGAACGCTACTTTATCAGCGTTCAAAGACCAACAAAGCATTTGAAGAATGGGCAAAAGAAGAGTCTCTCGAGACTAACGGTGAGGAAGGCAAAGACCTAGAGGTATGAGGATGCCACGGTCAAAGATACGCTGATAATGTATTGCTTAGGATATCGGCAACAAACTTGTACAACTTTTGGATAGGCAACTTGAAATAGAGCAAACTTATGCAGGTAAGCAGGTGCAAGGTAAAGGAAGATGGCTTACGTTTTTTGGTCCTTTTCCGCATAGAGAAATACAAGCAATTTCGACAGGCGATCAAAGCCATCCGCGAACGCGAAGAAAAACTGTCGGATATCAGGGAGAAAAAGCGATCGTTGAAAGAAAGGATTCATAACCTTACCAAGTCCAACCCTAAATCGCCTAAGCTTACCGAATTTCAGAGGGAATTGGACTCTTTGGAACGCGACACGCACGATAGGGAAATGGAAATGCGCGACTTCAAACGATTTGCCCTCCGTGAAGCATTTTATTCGCGTTTCAATGCCATGAACGAATTTGCTGAGAAGACCGCAATCATCGCAGGCTTTGGAAAATACATTGTTGACTTACTGGACATTACACCAACCCCTCGAGGAGAACCTCGGCCACCCTACGAGAAAGGTCCAGAGGCAGCCATGATCTTGGCTGATGCTTTGTTGGCAGTCGAAAGCTGGAGACCTGCACAGGGAGAAGAGCGTTTGACATTAGCTTCGCATGCTTCTGTTGTTGGAGGCCATGGAAAAGGGAAAAAACCTGAGAAGGCAACTGAAGAAAAAGACGAGCCGGCTCCTTCCTCTTCTTCTTCTTCAGCGGTCCCTGAATTGCCACCCCGACCAACAGAACCCGCAGGCTATTCCGCATCAGCCGTTGCCTCCGTCACGGGCGATGTCAAAACAAGAGAAGAGAGAAACGAGGATCTGGAGACTGTGGAAGACCTCTATGACGCACCACCTCCCGCATATTCGGACAATAGACGGGAGGAACCGCCGTCGACACCACGCAACTCAGACGATGTGCCACCTCCAGCTGTACCGCCACATAACTATCCAACACCGATTTTGCAGTTCCAATACGAAGAAAAACAAGCCGAAGAAAACGAGTCTATTGTCTTCCAGTCACCTTATCAAGCCCATGCGGCCCCGCCCGGAAGCCCATATTCGGTTCACAACGTGATTACTAGCTCGCCTCTACCAATGCATCAGCAGCTGCCTTATCATCAAAACTCAATGATGTCTGTGTCCTCGCAGGGTTCCATGCTTTGGACCCCAGGCCCTCAGTATTACCAAATGGATTACAATCAACTTTACTGGCAAATGGCACAACGTCAACAGCAGGCAGCACAACAACAAAGACCTTACTCCGAATTTCAACAGCAGTTTGCCCACTTGCGTGGACCGGGTGGTGACCCCGGATTGCCATACCGTCAGCGTGTGGATCCCGGCGGTTTTCGTATTCCACCTGCAGCACCAGTAGAGCAACTATCCGCGGAAGAAGAGAAGCGGAGGTTAAGCCAGCGTTATGCTGAAGAAGAACGGCAAAACACCGTGCAAACAGCAAGTCAGGCTAGTATTCCTCCCGACCCACCGACAGGAGCGGAGCTACCCAGTTACGATGGACCGCAAGAAGGTTATCCACCGGACAAAAAATCAGATCAATAATAGGAGCATTTGTAACAAATAAACAAGTACTGGATTGCATTCATATTTTAGTAAGAGACAACATATATGGCTATTTTTGGGTAAGTGCTGGAAGTATTATCCTTTGTGAAATGGATTATGTACATGAAAGAGGAACAAATGAAGATTGGGTTGAACAGTTAGAAATTCTGTTTGACAACAGTCTTTCTGAAAGATGGGAATGTACTATGCTTTTTTTTTGTCTTTTGATTCTTTGTATCATGGATGACGACTAGTGTAGGTTGACAACGACGTGCATCCATTCGTGATGGTGCGTTGCGAAATGAAGATTGATCCACTTGTGTACGAAGGCTCCATGGATACGGACTAGCAGTCGTTCTGAGCAGATGGGACACGTACGATAGGAATATTTCGAAGGAGTACCAGAAAGGTGATGAGAGAGCAATGCTTGAGGATGCAGTGATGTACGCAATGACATGATAGTGACGTATATACAATGTCTTTGTCAACAAATAGGGAGAAAACTACTTTCTTTTCAAAAGAAAGTACTTTATATAATTTGTCATCCACAAAGTCATGGGAAGTAAGGGGTACCCCATAAATAGTAAATAGAGTTAGCCTATGCCCGTAATTCTTCCCGCCTAAATTTTGAAACAAGCGATGATTCACTGACGTAAAGCTACGCATAAAAAGAAGCTGGTCCCGATTAAGTCTGTCCTCGTGCGGGCTATTTTTTTTTTTTTTTGTGTAAGAGGAATGACCATTGCATACAAGTAAACCCACATCAACCTGTAACTCGGGCGCGTCCGTATCCCCGGCCGCTCGTTTCCGTCGTAATACATATATCCACTCTCGTGAATGTCTCTACATCTTCCAAAGAATGAGAAGCAAGTAAACTTGTCTTGTAGCTATCTAGATGAGTAGATCACTATAGTGATCTGTTGCATATAACTTTCTTTATTTTTGCACGACGCACTGACCAGCACCACCATCTCGGGTATCCATGGTGGTAAATTTCATCAACGCACACAAAAAGTCATCTGATACAAAAAAAAAAGGAGGAATGGTAACACAAGTAATGGGACCATTTTCTAATGCGCCAACACTTAGGATGGCGTACCCTTGATCGTTTTGCAGCACAGCGTTCCGATAAATCCTTCTGGATTTGTTTCTTGATTTGCAAAGGTTTGGGAGACAATTGGTGGATAAAGACAAACACAGACACTTTCTGTAACTGTTTTGACAATAACGGTGTTTTAGTTTTTTCTCAGTGTCCATTTTTAATCTTCCATTTCTTTGTGTTACATGTTTGAACTAAATGTATTATGGTTCCAAGTGGCCGATCCATTGCATTGCAATCGGAACAGCGATGTGTAAGACATATAATATGGATCTTTAAAAAATAAGTAGCTTTAATCCTGCAAGCGAAAGCCGCACCTCGATGTATCCAAACGTTTCATGTTTCAGATTTTCAGATATAGTTCTCACTATACTCTTACTTTCTAGTTCAACAACGAAAGAAAAAAGCAACCCCATTTAGTTGCAAAAGTTAAAAAGAAGGGGGAGATAACTATCTCTCCTCTGCGGCGACATTCTGCCTAGCGCAATACCAGCCTGGATTTCTACAACCAACCTCAAAAAGCTAGAGGGTCGCTTATTGTAGTCTTCCTTTTTTGCACTCTCTTTAGTTCATCCTAGCTGCTCGGGAATAAAAAAATTTTTTTTGCCTTACAACAAATGCTCCACAAGTTCTCAGTTATGTGAAAACAGTCTTAGCACTTTGTTGGATAGACGCACTCTAGAGACAAAAAGGAGAACCATAAATAGCCAGAACAAGCGGAAATAGTTAGGAACGGATAATCAAACCTCCTCAAGATATGCGCATGAAAAGAGTATAGCCTAAGCTGCGTGACCAGGTCCTCTCCATGCAAATCGTGCATTCATCATTGATACTACAGATCAAGAAAATCCGCCAGAAATTGACTAAGCAAATAAGAACCTCCAGGATACGCTGTGGTGTAGACATCCTATAAACTGGTGGCAAAGTACAGTAGAAAAAATAGCAAAGCATTTGGTTTGGATTCATCTTTGTCGGGAACTTTTGAGGTTAGTATGTGGTCAGGCGGGTCACATCCTATTGGCTTAACAAATATGGGATGTGAACTACTTAATGATATCACTGACGCTTTGATCAACAATTGTTGCTGTCAAACTCCCATGGAACCCAAAGAATAGGATATACACAGATGTGCTATTCTAACATTAATGTCGATTACATCAAGTTTTCATGTTGAGAAATAATTCTTCACGTTGATTCCCATCGACTCTATCGCTGTCTGCACTTCAATTAAACTACACTTGCAAGATCGTTCACATTCTTTTATCAGTTGTTTAGGCTGCATGATACCTGCCCTGAACCGTCTCAGTCGTGAAGTAAGATGTAACCATTGCTAGATGCGGCTTTGTTTCAAGTCGTTACCGTTATTGCAGCTTGAGGATGATCGCTTAAGGAAGCCATGGTTCAAAAGGGCTCCTCGTCTTATTTATTGTCAAAGTACTTCTTTGGAGTGAGCAAACCGGTGGCAATGAGGGCCCGTTAGGTTGACGTTTTAGGATTTGATAATGAGAAATGGTAACAATCTACTAGTATTTGTAATAATATATAAGCAATCGTTTGATTCAATTGTCATCAATATTATTATCAGCCGTTAGTAATACTTCCATAAACCTCTATCAGCCCATAAATCTCGCCCTGCTCTATAACAAAAGTGCCTGGGAACAATCCTACGGGAAATTTAATGAAACTGACTTGCAGGACGCCTGGCTCCTCAGTACGTAATTGCTGGAAGCATAATTAACAGGAAAAGAAACAGGAAAGAAAGATTCCGGACTCACATTTATCAATTTGGATGGATCTACAGCGCGCACTCCTTGTGGATGAACGAACAAACTTAACTTTGCTCTTCCAGGTTCAAGGAAGGATGAATTACTCATCCAAGAAACGGATGAATATGTGTTGATAAGCAAGAACAGTAAACGTTTTTAGGCCATTTACTTCAAACTAGCGCATAGAGGCAATCAATCTTCCCTTTTTGCTAGTCTAGAGCAGATCACAACTTATCAGTAGCAATATTGGTTTTCCTATTTCTATGGCTTAACTATCACAGTGATCAGCCCCACTTTTCGTAGCATAAGTTAATTAGATACCGTCCACAGTCCATGGAGCCGTTATGTTTGATCTATTTCTCAAGACTACCATCTTCTTAAAACAGAGTGTAGTATACTTCCTGTTCCCATTCCCCTGGTGTTCATGTAATAGGCACTGCAACCAGACACTTGTGCAGGCAGCTTAGGTATGGTGATAGTGCATCGGACAGACATACAATCGATCGATGACGTTGTGGACATTTCCTGTATAAAATTTCATCCCAGGACATCACCGAGAAAATAGAACTATTATTTTGCACAGAACAGTAACTTCGACTTCATTAAATAAACTTCTTTAATCTGCTTGCACTACGGAGTAGTGTGTGTAGATATAATATATTCCTATTCATCAGCTATTTTCTAATACTTTTGCTTCTCCCACTACACTTTCAACTTTTGCCGTATGATCGGACGTCCTGAAGACTGTTCAAGAGAGTGTGCTTCTTGTCATCCTATATAGAGAAAAGCAGTTAGCCTGTGTATTGACGTTCTTGTCTAAATTACCATTTCCAGTGACCAGATCATCATCCCACCCAGCTTATTCTTCTTGACAAACCCAACCTTGGCTTCTAGCGACTGACGATTATCATATGATAAGAACTGTTTCTTTCCGCGATTATATGCATAAGGTGTCTGTGAAGCAGCATTCCAGTACGCTTCCCAACCTCCACGGCTTTCGCCGATCTTTTCTTTCTGAATCGAGCGCCACTGATACTCTCCCGAATACCCTACGTTGCCACAAGCGTCGGGTCCGTCTTCGTCATATCTATCGCCTCGGATTTGGGTGGAATTACGAGGAATCCTGACTGAGAATTTATCGGCTGTAACAGGGCTATCGACATGTAGAACATGACCGTAGAAAGGGACACCGAGCACAATGCGTTCCATAGGAATACCTGCATTGTGCCATGCGTGGATGGAAGAATTGGCATTTGGTGGCTTGTCAGCTCCACCGTGGTAAAGAGGGGCGTTTGCGCCAGTATAATCGGACCAGATTCCATTCAGATCGTACACCTAAATAGTTTAGGCTATTTAATGAGGAGAATATATACCTACCATGACATTAAGCGCATCTAAAGCAGTGGCCCATCCTGCAGGTAACTTCTTGAAAGGTTCTCCGCTTTCGTCGTTAAATACATTCGTGGCCACAGCGGCGGTCAGTAATTTTTTCTTATCCTTGAATCTTGCCACGAGCTTTTTACGCAACTGTTGCAGAAAAAGCAAAAAGTTTTCGGTGTCCTTGGGATTGCTATGTAAATGTCCGATAGTTTAGCAAGGATGTATGTTAGACACTTGCTCCGTACTTCTCGTTACACGGCAAACCCGTGTCTCGACTATTCGGGTATTCTAACATGGAGTCCGTTAAGTATAACAAGCAACTAGAGGGCAAAGGCTCTGTGTACCCCAATCAATGTCAATGCCATCCAGTTTCTCAAGGTCTACCAGCTCGACCAATCGGTCAGCAAACTTGTTTCTCTGCGCATTGCTTCGCACCAGTGAACTAAAGTACCTGGAACCCCCCCAGCTGCGCAGATGGGATCAGAAAAATCGTGTTGTCAAACGTCCTTCCGGTAAATCAACTTACCCGCCGACGCTTAAGCTAACCGTTACGTCGTGCTTCTTTGCTTCATCAGCAACTGGAAGTACGTTGAAATTAATGATGATCATGAAAGCCACATCACTTTACATTTTTTCAGATTCTTCGGTTCTTTGATATGTATGGTGCCATTTTCCTGAGGCTCGCCAAAAGCGTAGTTGATATGGTCAATTTTCGACCAAGCAATTGATTTAGGCATTGCCTAAATGTGGAAAAGATTGTGTCAACAACATGGGAAGCAGACCCTTGATTAACAGAGCTATTGTATTACCCAGTCGGCAACGTAAGCCGTCAGCCTAGGTATCGGTGGACCAGATGCAACCAATGGAGTAAAGCATATAGCAAGGAATACGAAAATAAAATGTAAAGAAACGATCATGACCCCAAAGTACGAAGTAAAACTGCTTAAAAGATGGGAAGGGAGTAAAGAGTAAAACCAGCCCAACGGCAGTTGGCCATTATATATACGTGATTTTTTTTCTAATTGTGTACAATAATTGATGCAGGGTACTTCATACATTCGTATTCGTAGCACTAGTCTAATCTTTCTGAGATCTCCTCTTAAAAGGTACACGTCGATGGTCTTTCGCGGCATTCTTCTTGCGACGTTTTTCCAAAATTTTGTCCATATTTTTCTCACCATACTTCGCGTACTTATCCATCAATTCAAGCTTTCGTTTTTCAGCTAAAAGAAAAAAGAAAAGGTCAACTGGTGCCGCAAGCTCCGATTGTGCTTACATCGTTTCAGGAAGTATGGTTGTTTTCCCTGCTTTACCAGCTCTGCCTCAGCCTTCTTTCGTTCACGCGCCAACTGCTGTTTCCTTTTTGCTTCCTTTGCAGATGATTCTTGTGACACCTAATGGAGTCAATTACGTTAGCAATCTCGTGCAGGACAGAGTCATTGTTACAAGTATATATGGTCCTACTTACCATTTTCGTTAGTAGATTTTGTAGTTTCTGCCGTTCTTCAGGATCCTTTTCCTTGCGAAGTTGTTCGCGAAGCATAGTTTGCTCGCTTGACTTGTACTCGTTTATGAAAGAATAGGATTTCTCAAATAAGTCTTGATTGAATGAGCCGGATAATTTGTCAAATCGGGGATCTCGTCGTTTCTGTAATCAGAAATAAGGGAAATAGTCATGTTAACATGCAGGCACCTACCGCTGACGCTGTTGGTACGACTTCACGGAAGCGACTGACCGCTTTTTTGGAAGAAATTTCCATTGGACTGTGCTTGCTGCTTCGTTTCATTTCTTCTTTCGTTCGCTTAATTTTGTCGGTCTTTTTCAGTTGACCAACTGCTCCTCTCACATCCTTCAGAATCTGATCTTTTGATATGGCACTTCGTGATGGCTTCGGTGCTTCGGCAGTGTGACCTCTTCGCGCATTTGCAAATTCCTTCAGTCCCATCTTATTTTTAATTTCCGCAAGTTGCTCAAATGATACATGAGCGAGATCTTTATGTTTGTTGTCAATAATTGTGCTGTTTGGCAGAAGCATGTACTTACTGCGCTTTATTTCAGCTAATTGCATTTGCTTTTCTTCCTCATCGTCGTACTCTTCCTGACTTTGATCATACTCCTCGGCATCGCTTTGGTCAGGAGAAGCATCATTGTCACTGGCGTATAACTAGATTATCGTACACACGCTTGTTTAAGATCGCAGTTATAAGCTATCTTCTAACCTCTTCATCTTCTTCGTAATCATATTGGTCGTCTGATTCAAACGTTTCCTCCCGTTCTAATGTTTTTGATCTGCCCATTATGAATTCGAGAATGTCGGCAGTAACTCCGGGTGACATGGATTTTCAAGCGAAAGCCACAAATTTCCCGCGGTCACCAAGTCTGCGGATTTCCCAGTTGGGGTCAGACATGAAGCAGACTTGCATATAAAAATGTGTAGCCAGCATAATAGCAGTACAGATGGCGGATATAATGACTAATCATGTGCTACTTCATTAGCACCTGCAAATCACATATCACTATAAAGATATCACAATTGGCTGCTCCGATGTGATCAACTACACATCCAATTACTAGGTGAACTTCACGCAAGTTTTCTGATACTCGACCACCTTCCTTTAAATTCACTGCAGTGGTGCTGATCTTTGGCAATTTTCCAAAGGCTGATGATATTTAATATTTTCGTACCTCCGAGCAGCACCGTAGACAAATGTAATACAATGTACAGGATAATCCTGATCAACTTGGTAGCATAATTATAATGCCTGACGAGAATCTAACTAGTTTGTGTTACCTACCATACATCAGACTACTCAGCGCAGATCCGTCCCTTACCTCAAGATAATACCAGCCTACAATTTATTTCGTTGCTTAATATCCCTGTTTGCACTGTTTACTTTAATGCTGCTTGTCCAAGCATATCCACCGCTTTAGATGACGCTCAATCTGAAAGTTATTTCCATTAGTAGTGCTTCGGTGTCATATTCTAATTAATCGTCTTTCTGGTACATGGCACCACTTGTGATTTCGTGCAGCCACACAATTAACTATGTGGGGTTAGTTAACCCATTTGATCCCAGTCGTTTAACCGTTAAATTATTGTTTACGAATAAAGGAATTTGTCCATCTTATTTTTCAGCCACCTTGGGAAGGATATTCTGCTATATCTAAACCAGGTATTTTCGTATTTACAGCTTGGTTGTGAAAATTCGAACTCCGACTGGCTCGCCGAGAGCCACAAAGACATCATAGGAAGACCTGACGCTTATCCAAATGCCCTTAGGAAACAGAATTCATTAATAAAGTCCCCTAATCCATGAGAAGGTATATTGATTATGCGTTTCCGCCCAGGAGGTCCTCGGCGCAAAGCTGTCACTTGCGTTAGGAAATTGGTCGGAGCGTTAACCTATTGCAAAGCGAACGATTCCTGTCCGCACAAGGTCGCGTTGTATGTCAATATTATATCTAATGAAACGGTAGTAAATTAATGCTATGCCATTATAACCCACTTTTACGTCTGCGCTGATACAATATACGAAGAGACTATACTGTGCATCTGATACCAAGTGGTAAGTTTGTGTAAAAGGAAGACGGCAAAATACAGAAAAAGTGCTATCGTACTCTTGGATAGCTTATTAAAGAAACGTCTGTTCATTTGTATATGGTCTCTTAATAGATTCAGTTGATTGCAAACATTAATCAGTATGCGTGCAGACAATCACAAATTAGGAGTATAGATTAAAGTCTCCCAAACCATTGTCGTGCATTAATGCTTTCAAATGTTATCTGATGTTATCAGTAGTATGCACAGATATGCAGGATGTTCTCAGATCTAAGCATCTGTTGGTTTTGGGAAGCTAATGATTATGCCCATCACGATTGTTGCAGCGCATCAGCTATAAAAGAAGAGAAGCCTGAAGTAGCTAAAGGTCATGCTAGGGGAATCTCAGCAGTATTCTGCTGCAGTTGCAAGTGCTATAAGGAAATAATCGTTGTTTCGTTCAGGATGGGCAGCCCCACAAGTCCGATGCGAAGTTGCATCTGACTAAGCAAAAAAGAATATGTGAACAGATAGCCAAGAAATAGAGCAAGTTCGGGTCGGCATGAACAGCAGAGGAAACTCCATGACAAGTCAGTCAGCAAAGCGCTCAGAAAACAGTAAATAAATAAGTGGGATAATTGTGGGACGATATGATACCAAGGAATAGCCCAGATGTCTTGGAGGAGTTTGCAAGCTATTTCAGGAATTGCAGCTGCATGTTCGAAATTTTCAAGTCGTTTCAACTGATGTTGCCTGTGCACTACTGCAGAATCAGGAAGAGAAACATGGGATACAGATGCTTTGATACCTGTCAGAGATTTATTTCGAAATTGGAGGTGTTCAACTACAGCCTATTAGCAGCGTCTATACCGCTCAGCGTTCAGAAAAAACCATAGTAATCGGGACACACGTAAGCTGTGAGCAAGCATGGCAAGAGCTGTATGGTAACCAGAAACGCGATCCATTGCGAATCATTTATGTCACGAACAGTGGAACTAAACGAGCAGAAAGATGTCACTAAGTTTAGCGTACCCGAGAGAATCGCTGTGACCCTGGCCTCCACAGTTTGGACAACTTCCTGGCGGTATATAACTACTGTGCATTTGTAGTACAGGTATCTAATTGCAACGGACAATTTGTTGAGGGCATTTGCACAAAAACAACGTTCGGATGCTTCAGTTTAAGAAAATACAGTTTACATAACTCGATGGAGTAGCTGTAACTGCTTGAAGGTTCTATTTCCTGGGTTGATCAGGATAAAGTGTATCGGCGTACAGCACAGTCTCCAGCTCTGCTATATGGCCAAGCTTATCTGGCATGGTATCTGATTTGGCACCACTGCGATCGCTGTTATCATTGCATCCATCCTTTTCGCAGTCATGAAGATTTAGTCGATGCGGTTCGATAGCATTGGGATTTGATCCTTGACGCCATCCATTCCCTGTGAGGGATGTTGATGTGATTCATACTCATGAGGGGGCTCGAGGGTAGATTGATTTGGTAGCTGTGATGCGGCACCCTGCCCTGCACTGGGATCTGGTTGGTAGGTTAAGCGCTTTGCGACAACTAGATTTGTTATGGTTGTTACCATATTTTTCTCTTGTACACTCCACGGCAATAAGTCTGTGCCCACTTGTACAGACTCCGGCTAGTGTAACACAGTTATGTAAATAACAGAGGTTTTCTCTCTCTTTTTCCTCTAAGTTCTCCTTAATATGACACTTGAGTGTATCACTAACAACGGCCGAAAGCAAAACGCTGAAATCTCAGAGCAAGAGCGTGCAATGATCTATGGCATGAGGAAGGTAGGAATGTCCTTCGGTGAAATCGCCAAGTCAAGAGGACTTGGGCGATCGACCGTTCGGCGTATTATTAAGAACATCAAAGAAACCGGTACAACTGCGTCAAAACCAAGGAAGGGAAGATCAAAGAAGATAACGGATCGCTCGAAACGTCTCATTGAACGCGACATCCGTGACAATCCGCGTGCACCTTTAACCTTTCATCACGCGACATTCTCAGCTACGTGCATGGAAGTTTCATTGCGAACATTTCAGAAAACCGTGCATGAACTTGGTTTTTCTTCCTGTCGACCAACCAGAAAGCCGCTACTACTCGAAAGACATAAGAAAGCAAGACTTGCATGGGCCAAGGAGCACCTAGATTGGACCGATGATCAGTGGGCAAAGGTTATCTGGTCTGATGAATCCCGATTCCGCGTTTTAGGAAATGGAAGTCGAGAGCGCGTCTTGCGCAAAAGTGGAGAGTCCCTG
>JNDT01002407.1:0-53999 GCA_000697055.1 Saksenaea vasiformis B4078 | reverse complement strand
CACTTGCGTAGGATATCTGAAAAAATCCATCCGGGTCGCTTCTATTAGTGATGAAAAGCTAAATGCAGAGCCACATCTATTCTTCCCATGGTTCTTTCAAGTACTTGCACGATTGGAACAAAAAGTGTTCATTGCAGAGGCACCCCCCCAGAAGTACGTCTCCACAGGATACGTTCATCGGATGATAGATAAGGTAATCAGGAATCATCAAAACTTTTGTTATTTGACCGTCTTGCAGATCCTTGGTGATGTGAAGCTATCAAAGCGTCTAACGAAGAGTCTTGAAGTGGCTGTCAGAATAGCTATCCGAAAAAGAAAAGAGCTGTCCCTCACGAAGAAGTTCGACCGTATACCGGGTCCCGTGATCTCGAACTTGAAGGATTTCATCAACGAAACCGGAGAGGCTATCGATGGTGGTACATCCAAGCCGGAAAAGTACACCGACCCGCGGGGTGCAAGAAGGTTCACAATGTTGCCCATCTATAACATGCAAATGCGTCATATCACGGTGGATAATCAGGCACTAGGCCGTTTGATGTGTAAATCCGGTCTACATCTTTCCATGTCGCCTGTTAAGGCCACGGAAGCTAGGGAAAAATATTTTCAATTGTTCGATATGTCCAAGATCGGCTATGATACCTTGAAGAGTCTGGAAACTGACAGAAGTATTTTTTGGTACGTATTTTCATTGAGTATGATTCAGGTTATTCACTGCGTTGCCTCAGGGACAAAATACGCACGGATGGTACCGACGTCGAGTTCCTTTTTAAGAAGTACAAGGCCCCGTACAATCCGAACAAGAAAACGTTAACGCCTTCTGATATGCAAGCGAAGTACAATGATGCGGTTATTTGGGGTGTTGACCCCGGGGTATCAAGTGTCTTTGTGAGCGCCGATGGGATAGGCACTTCTCAGCATCGCGTTCGTTCAACCACCACAGAAGAATATTATACTCTATGCGGATTCAGTCATGCTACCAGGATTCGGGAAAAATACGTGAAAGGCGAGCCTGAGGTGAAAACGCTGATCAATAATATACCATCATTGAAGACAACCAGTATGGAGAAATTAATTACTGCGATCCGATATTGCGTCCGGCACTATGAGCGTATCTCTGAATTTTTTAGCCGGGATCAAAGCTTGGTTGCTATTTTCTTTATTTATTTTGTCATAACATGTGTATATTTTTTCAGATATAGCAAGTTAAAGTTCAAAACTTATATCCGACAACAAAAAAGTCGAAGTGAGATTGCCAAGAGATTACTCCACGGTAGCAAGAAGTACGAGCAACACAGTAAGCAAAAAGCACGGAAGCAGAGTAATTCGAAATGGGTTCCTCTTTCTCCGAACGATCAGGCTGAGGAGAAGAACAAGCCCATTATCGTCGCTTATGGGAATGGAGGGTTTTCCGGTAGCATGAAAGGCAAAAAGGCTGCACCTACCAAGGCAATTTTTAAGGAACTACAACAGCAGGCTAGGCGACGAAAGGTAGCTCTACAGTTGTCCAAAAACTTATCGTTGACCTTAAATTCGAAAGGCTCCCACATACGTTTTCCTCATAGACGAATATCTTACGTCCCAGGTCTGTCCAGCGTGTGAGACTCGAGACTTACAGAAAGCAAATGAAGAAAACGACGCGCAAGGCCATCAAGGATCGACAATACATGCCGTGCTGACATGTCAGAAAAAATCATGTACGGCCATGTTCTGGAATCGAGATAAAATGGCTGCAACAAATATATTGCACGTGTTTCTTTATATGAGAGACAACAACAATCAACGGCCTCCCGCGTTCCGTAGGCCAGAAAAACCTAGCAGTATTCAGTTATAGGATACTATTCTTTAACCTAGTTAGACTATAAATACATTTCATAAAAGGGATAGCTCCCCGAAGACGGTCGATTTTGGCGCCATATCAGGCCAGATGATATACTGACGTCCGGTGATGGAATTGACACGCCCTGCCATACACTCAATATCATCAACACTCACGACCCTTGAACGGTACGGTGCTGATGCTTGCTTGTAGGGGTAGCGTGACCTTGGCACCACTATGGAGAACACCTTGACGAGGGCAAGCAAACGGGTAGTACCTTGTTGGACATGCTGAAAGAGACATAGTACATCTCCGAAGTATGTTCTAGGTTCTCTCCTGATCGTCCTTCTTCGGTTCACGTCAACATCTATCGTCATCTTGACAAATGTGTTGTCTTTTCCGGTCTCCTGCTCCGTTCGTTTGCTACTGATGACCTGACCATTGCTTTTCCAGAGCCGGGAAGCAATCTCTATAGACGGCGAAATTTGGTCAACTTCGTCGAGGTAAATGCACCAGAAATTCTTCAGATGCTCTTCCAGGTGGAACCTCTTCAGATCCTTTATATTCGAATCTTCAAAAGGTCCCCATAGTTCGGGAGCTTCTGGTTCTGTTGACTCGGCTAGCACTCGGGGACTTTTGCCTTCGCCCGTACCCTCGTAACCGTGTAGTCTCTCATAGTGCCTTCTCGCAGCAAATTCGAGAAGTATCTTGGCTGCGTTGGCCCCAGGACGAGACTTCGACTTAATTCTCTGCTTATACTCTCCTACGGTGCGTTCCATAGCGAAGGCTGCCGTGAACGGCAAAGGACCAATGGACTGTATCATCAGTGGTATATGCTGCAAATAGTGCTGCGTTATTGTGAATACCGACTGACGTACTGCATTGTCCTTTTCCAGATTCAACAGGTAATTATACCATATTTTGACGTCTGCTTTTATGCCATTGATGTCGTTGGAATCGATCTCTCGTCGCATGGTCAACACCACGATCTCCACTAGGGCATGCACAACTTTCACAGCCGATTCATCGCGTATGTATTCAACGACTAAAGTGGGGACAACATACCTCATGAAGTCCAACCAGTCTACTGCCCTGCAGTAGCCAGACTGCATCGTGATATCCATGAGTTTTCCCGAAAATGTCAAGGGCAGTAATGCCTGTGAGCTGCTCATGAGCTGACCGATTTCACGCTGGATAGCTGGTTTAAGATATAATGAGTTTCGTATTCCAAAATTGCTTTGCGATACCGTGACCGAGAAGATGCATTGGATCAAGCCCGAAGAACGTCGCACCATGAGACATCTTTGGATTTGCGAATGGTGAGGGGCACGTTATTCCACATTCCCGTGTCGCCTTCGATGAAGCTTTCAACATGACGGTTATCACCTGGTTTGCTGCCTGGCTTGAAGTACATGCCTGCCTTGTAGGTCTTATTTCCGTTGTCATATTCTGCACTAGATCCTCTGGCGTAGCAGATTCGACGCCCAAATTCAGAGGTATGACCTCGATGGTAAGCCAGCTTTGCTACCGCTGTGATGTCGCCTGTTGCTACCAGTACATGTACTCTGGAAAGAATTTCATCGGTGCCGGTTTTCACTCTCAATCCAGCAGATTGCAATATTTCCAGTTCTTTCAGCGTGGGCTGAAGGAAGGAGAAAATATCTGCTGAGTTTTTCGGCCCTGGAACGATGCAAAGCTGAACCATGTTGCGGCTTTCGTAACGAATTTCGAGAGGGAGGTTTAACAGGACGAGGTGGACGATGGTCATTTGCGTACTTGCTCTCTTAAGAGGACAGAACCCATCGGTGAAGAGTGCAAGGGCAATATCGTCGCCAGTAAACAGCTCCTCGCGACGTTGCTGATAGATATCTCCGTCAAATACGTCACTTAACTTGGTGTAGTCGTCATTTGCATATTCCGCGCGATACTTCAGCAGTTTTCTTGTTTCTTCGTGGGCCAGAAGGAGCGCGATCTGTTTGCTCAGAGGCAGTTGCGTCACGGTAGCTCTGGGTTTCTTTTTGGAGATCGACACATCTGCACGGGATCTCTTTGTGGTAATAGACCATCTATCCTGTTCGCAATACTTGCATTTGCTGCTGTCGTCGTCGCTAGTGAACATCATGCAGCCGTTGAGACACATATCGTATTTGTCAGGGGTGATCGGGAACTGCTTTCTAAGCATAGCGTCATTTGAATAAGGTGACGCTAACGATGGAAAAGCGTCTCCGACGTAGCTATTTACGAGCTTTGTATATTGTTCGAGGAACATCCTTGGCACAGAATACTTTTTTGCCAAAGAGACTAGCGTAATACTGGTAAGATCGGCATTGTGAAGGCTCTCGAAGGCGCGATTATCATCGAAGGTACATTCAATAGGAGCTAATTGTACGTTGTCACCATTGCCATCGTTATCATCGCACTCGTAATCGATATAAGCGCCGTCGTTGACATCTTCCCAGTCTCCGGTATTATCATCCATTACTGCATCAAACGTCGGTGAAACATTATCCATATCATGACTTTCCTAGTGACATTTTCAGTCAATAACTTTCCACTTTTTTGATATTCATACCAAAACTTCCGTAGAAATTAGCTTCGTAGAACATGCTTTAACTTTTGCCAGCAGAGATGGACAGGTACGTTGATGGTTAGGTAGAGATCCATGCTTTGACGTTCTGAGAACTGTCTTGCATTCATGGCAATAAAATTTGGGAAATGAAATTTTCTTTGAAAGCGATGCGTTTTCGGACATGTTACGAAAAGTAGATGAACAGAGAGAAAAAAGCAAAATTGTTAAATTAGGAAAATTCTCTTTTAAATGGGCATTTGAGTATTATATCCCAGCGTTGGATTTCTTCAAGACGATTTATATTTTTTCAAGACGATTTAGCTTTTCTCAAGCTTAGTGAGAATCCTCCAAGACAATTTAGACTTTTCCAATATTGATGAGCTTTTTCAGATTTTTTGAAGATTTTCTGAACATGGTCACAGACAATTTCCCGTAGTGTTTGACGGTTTGTCTATTACTATCAGGTCAATATATGGCAAATCCATGTGGCGAATGAAAACGCGTACATGAAAAGAACATAAAGGTGTGTGCTTGAGATATACGAAATTGAATGCATTGTCATCACAAATTGGTGTAAGCATCAAGGTTTATATTAAGTGCTTGAGTGTGAGCATAAGAGCGATGCATTACTGTCGTACTCACACAAGTACGACCCCAGAGCGGTGGCATTCGGAGCAGGGATTTCTGGACTGCCTTTTGAGTTCTTCAAATTTTCTTCGACGATCTCTAGGACAAAGATCAACGATGGATGACGACGGATTGTTGCTTAACTTTAGTACTACTCCATCAGCCGGAGTAGCTACCAAGAAAAAAGCCCGGAATCGGACGACAGTACAATCAAAGACTGCTAAATTCTCCAAACCAGTGCCGAAACCGAAGGATCAGCAGCAATCCACCGAAACTGATTCTACTGCTGTCAGTACTGAAGCGAAGAATGGTCACGACGGCAAAGTAGTTCATGGCAAAACACAAGTATTATCTTCTATTTTCTCCTCTAACCCTGAGATCAAATCGTTGCCGAAGACTCTGAAAAAGATAAAACGTGACGACGTTCCTAGCAACGCACCTGTCGCAGATTCTACGACGTTTACCGGTATTGGAATCGAAGATGATGTGATGAATGTTTTGAACAACAAACTTGGCGTCGACACGCCAACGAATGTTCAGCGCAAGGCTATTCCGTTGCTATTAGGCCCATCGCGTACTGTGTTGGATGCGGATATTCCGGAAGAGGACGTAGATGTTGTGGTACAGGCGGAAACAGGCTCTGGAAAGACGTTGACCTACCTTTTGCCGATTGTCAATCGTCTTGTGGCAGCATCAACATCAAGCGCGGGTTCTGATTATGAGGCATTTGGCGATCGATCGATTGGCACAGTCGCTATTATCTTGACACCCACACGCGAATTGGCACAACAAGTGACAGGTGTCCTTACTCAGCTAGTAAATATTCCAAGACCCAAGTCTCCTGATGTCAAAAGAACGCACTGGATTGTCCCAGGAATGGTGATCGGTGGGGATAACAAAGCTAAAGAAAAAGCAAGACTACGAAAGGGTGTGAACATTCTTGTGAGCACGCCTGGTCGATTATTGGACCACCTAGAGAATACGAAGAGTTTTGATATTCAGCAGCTACGATGGTTGGTGTTGGACGAAGCTGATCGATTGCTAGATCTCGGATTCGAAGAGACGTTGAAGAAGATCATGACGATTATCAATGAGCGGACGAAAATAGGTGGTACGCTCAAATTTAAAAAGACGCTCCAAAGCAAGTATTGGCCAAATCGGCGACAGACAGTACTATGCTCTGCTACCCTCAGAGACGATGTTAAACATCTCGCTGGTTGGTCGCTGATCAATCCGGTATTTGTAAGCGGCACAGATCAAACAAAGCCAGATATATCGAATATGGACATGGAACAGGACGAAATGAAGTTTACGACACCCAATCAACTGAGACAGACATATACCATCACGCCAGCCAAATTGCGCCTCGTTACACTTGCCACTATGCTGAAATCGTGTTTTGTAGATAAACGCAAGAAACCTATCACAAACAGCAAAGTGATCGTTTTTTTCTCTTGTTGTGATGCTGTTGATTTCTATTTCGATTTGTTTGCAAATGCTGGAAAAGAAGAAGAAGAGGAGGAGGATTCGGATGACGACGACGATGATGATAAAGACGAATCGAAAGTGATGAAGAAAGCGTTGAAAAAGGCGATGGGTGGGAAATTACCTGGAAAGACGGAGAAACACAAAGAGAAGGATAACAGCGAGCAGAAGTCAGTGGAGATAAGCGCCGTCCTAGGCAATGTCCGGCTATTCAGACTCCATGGTGATCTCGACCAACAAATCCGGTCGCAGACATTTTCCGAGTTTAGTAAAGGGCCCGGTGGAATCTTATTCTGTACAGACGTTGCTGCACGCGGTCTGGACATGCCTAACGTGGATCGTATCGTGCAGTATGACCCTCCAACGGATATGAAGGACTATGTGCACCGTGTCGGTCGTACTGCACGTTTGGGAAAAGCGGGCGAGGCGACCTTGTTCCTATTGCCGAGTGAAATGGAATACTTGGATATTTTGAAAGCACAAGATCTGAACCCGGAACCGGTTACGATGGAGACAGTACTGAGTCACTTGGCCGCAAACACCAAGGGAGATTATCAGACACCTGCTCAAGAGTTACAAAACGCTTTGGAACGTTACGTGCTTTCAAAAGAAAAGGTAAATATACAACGAAGCAGACTTGTTGTTTTAATAGCATGAATAGTGTGTTCTATTAGCGCGCAAAGCCTACTGGTCCAGTGTGCGAGCGTATGCAACACATTGCGCCGCCGAAAAGCACATTTTTCACATTAAAAAGTTACATCTTGGCCACTTAGCCAAGTCTTTTGCTCTGCGTGAAGCGCCATCCAATCTTCACGAAACTAGCAAATCGAAAAAGAAGAAAGAAGCAAAGCAAGAGCGTATGCCAGGCAAGAAGAACGGCACAACGCAGAAAAAGAATCCGATGAAGCGCAAATACGACCATGCGAGTGAATTTGCCATTGCAAGCGCTAGCCAATTAAGCGCTGGTCCAATGACAAAAAAGAAAAGAAAAGCAGCAAAAGCATAAACCCTCATTGTACACTAAATTTCTACACACTATACTGGCATTACATAGAGTTCAATAAACAGTTCTGTATCCGTCGCCCTTGGAAACACGCACAATCAAAATATTCAGGCGTACGATTGTATTACTCTAACACATTCAATGTGCTGGTACGTATTTTAGGTTTCCACTGTCGACTGAGTCGGCTTTATGGGAATATATGTGTCCTTAAGCCCAAAAAAGAAAAGGTTATGTAAGGTTCATTACAAGGCAGAAAGTAGATAAAGAATAGCCTCTATTGGATGAAAGCGGTGCATGCATGGAAGTTTGGTCTTGTGAACAAGTATACTTAACATTCCAATGAGATTACACAGCTCATGGTGGCTGAAGAAATTCAGGACAAGAATAAGCACAGGAACCCAATGAAATATTGGATTTTGAGTGGGCAATTGCATCAAATAAATATCGCGTTACTTCCAAGTCAACTAAGTTTTGCGCTGGAAGGCGATACGCTTTGGCGCTGAGAAGTGGTTCATTTTGCGTTAATCTAAGGAATAGTTTGTGCTTGGATAACCAGAGTTTTGCATGAAGTCGCTCCAGTGATGGATCTCTCGGTATCCCATCGGAAGCAGTAAAAATGTCTCACAATAAGGAAAAATGTCCAATTGAAAAAAGATGCCCTTTTTGCAGAGGTGCTTCAATGGTGGTTTCTCAGTATTAATTCGAAAGCAGTAAAGTTGTCTCAAAGCAAGGAAAATGTTCCATGGAGGTACTTCAGTGATCGATTTCCCACTATGCAGTAAAAATTTCTCGAGATAAGGACATGTCTCATCCAAAATGATCCGTATTTAAAAGGCCCGCGTGAACCATTTTTAAATTCTTTGGCTCTGTTTTTCAAAAAGACGTCCTCCGGTAAGGATGTCAATTTATATGCATACAGGATTATTCATGTTTTTATGTCTATTCTTTAGCCTGCATGACCTCTGTCTCGAACCGTCTCGGCTGTGGTGTAGCCCCTTGTTCACCACCAGGTAAGCAAATCTTGTCACACGCGGCCACGCTCAACTCCCACGACAGAATCTCGCCAGACGTTGTGTCGCTTCAAGTCCTCTGCACGGTGTGAAAACCGAAATTGACATTTATGCCGCTATAATCTCCTCTGCCGGGACCATCGCGCCAGATGCAGGGCAGGCTGCTGCTATTGGGTAGCTATGCCCTTCGGGGGTAAGTGAATTGGCACCAAGTATCTTCCATTTACTAACGGTAAATGAATTTTTATGCTGCTCGACTAAATTTTGCATCCATCTGGGAACCAAATTGATGGAAGTGGAATATTATTTTATCGCCAATTTATACACTGACAACTGCATATTTCATCCTTTCCTTAGCGCAAGCCTGGTTCTTGATGGACGCAAGGTTTACTTAGAGTAGTGTCGTATTGCCAAATTTCAGGCATGTTATCAAACTAATAATGGTGATTACTGCATTCCAAGTTAATGTTCTGAGTTATCCTAAACTCTCGTTTGTTCCCTTTACGTATACAAACGCGACTTCTTCTGGAATCAGTTCCAACTTATATGTACCTCCTTTTATTTTTGGTGAAATGGAATGGCATGCGCCCAAAAAGGGAATATTTATCGTTGTAGTAACGCACACCCATAATAAACTTCCGCATGAGTTATTTGTGCCATTATAGTACACGCCTTACTGGTTAGATAATCATCAGTGGACATAAGACACGCTGTAGATACAATGCCCTAGAATACCCACATATTTGTAAACCCAGACACGCACTTTGGCTATAGAGGTACTGTACTGTACTAGCCATGCATGAAGCAGACATCAGCGCATCCAAAGACTACGGTTGTTCGGATGTCTGTATGTTGTGATCCATCGCATTACTTGTTTTACTGCCTTTCTTTATCTACTATATGCTCGTCGTAGTAACTATGTATCATGACTGAGCTTGCTTGTACGGCCAACCTTATTATACCTACAGCGCTTTTTTGTCTATGGATTCTAAGTGCAGAAGCATCCTGCTTCTTTGCAACTTGACTATTCCTTAAGTTGGTTGCAAATACACGAAGTTGCGAACAAACAGAGATAATCGCACAAGGCTATCTGATTCATAGGCTCGAATTTCATGTCTATGCGTTGCAAAAATCAGGTTAACAACAAGTAAGCTCTCTTGTAATTACTTTGTGGTACAGATCTAATTCAGTATGATAAGTATAAAATATCTCATTTAGAGCTTACTTATAATGCTGATATGCTGTTTATTGAATAGCTATGGCCAGTCTGACAAATCTCATTTTTAGTGTTTGCGGGGACAGCTTGTTAGCTCTTTCTTCAATGGCAGATCTTTGCTGTCTCAGCTTGCTCGAAGGTTTCATCAATTCGAATGGGTCTTGTATTTTTGAAGGTCTAAAAACGCCTATATGTTAGGTGGTAAGAGACAGCCGAAAAAGGTAGAGCTGTCTGACCGAAACGGGTGTCATGTTCACCTCAATTCCAATGGTCAGCTGATAGTTGGCATAAAGGGGGTTTATACGCAGCTTTTGCGTCATCGAACCTGTTTGTAGTGCTCTTTTTCCTTCCTTTTTTTTTCTTTTTTTGACTTTACTCTTCATTCACATTCCAGCAATGGTTCATCCTGCCGTAGCCGTACCCGTTATCGTTGTAGGAGGAGTCGCCATTGCTGTTATCGCATGGGGTGTCTATGTAGTAACGTCGAACCGGCAAGCGAGGCCTTCCACGAATGACAGTGAAAAGCGCAGAAACTCCGGCAGCGATGACGAGGAAGACAATGACAGAAGGGATGCAAGGACATTTTCTAGAGCATATGGCGACCTACGTCAGCGAAGGAGAAGGAATCAAAAGGTAACAAAACGGTTTTTTATTCCAGGCGAGACTCATAAGGGCTATCTTTAGAACGACGACTATGAGCTGTCGGATATGGAGCGCAGTATTTTTGAACGCAAACAACGATTGGAGGAAGAGGATCAGCGTCTGCAGGAAGCGGAGCGTGAGTTGGAGCGGCGGCGTCAGGCATTTTTGGAGAGACAAACTGCATTCAAACTTTTAGCCGATGACGATTATCTTAAAGACGTAGACAAGAGGACCCAAAATCCATTTGATGACGCTTTTGAGAGTCCCTGGGCGACTTCCGATACAAATGAAATGGAAATTCCATCCATTCTCCCTCCTCCCCGTAATCCGGAATTCTCGGCCAAGGTTGGCGACAGCAACAACAACAACGATCATACCACATTCAATGATAACAATAATGCACCTCAAGTTACAGAGGCGAAGCCTCCACAGAATGTACAACAAAAAGAACAGGGTCCAGAAGATAGTCTTTTGCAACTCGGATTTGAACAGACATTGACAGGCGCCGAGTCGGAAAGTGAAGCTGACGATGAAGCGTGGCGGTCGTACGAAACAAGCATGCAATTTCCACGCGCAGCGCTTGAGACGTCGGATTCAGAAGAAAGCTGGGCAGATGTCGCCTCACGGCAAAGCGGTTCGCGTGGGCATCGTACACGTTCTCCAAGCGATGCATCAGACGTGAGTCAACTCAGCGGATTCCATTCAGAAGATAGTAATAGCTATGGCGTGATGAGTATGTCCGAAAGCGAAGATCATGAACATCATCAGAATACAAGAAGACCATAACAAAGAAGAGACAGAATTTAGATCTCTTTGGAAGAGACATATAACACCCCTCCATACTTCTTTATACGGAATATACTTCTTTTTAACTTTGTGCGAATAAGAAACATGAAGTAGCTGGACTCAGTACGGGTCATGTGGTCGTGCCATGCAAAATTTGGTCCCGCATGAATTCTGCAATGTTTCACTTCACACAAAACATAAAAGGAGACGAGAGGTTACGTACATTCACATCCATATCAAGTATAAGCATGGCCAATTTCCGTGCAAGCATTTAAATTTTTTTTCTTTCGGGCCACCGGCTTCATTTGGATTCTTAAATAAGGCTTAGTCATCGATGGAGTTGGCGTTGTATCCGATCGATTTATCATCCCTATTCTCAATAATACCGACATAAAACTTAGTCATTGATGGAGTTAGCGTTGTGTCTATTTATTATCTCCGTTCTGGGTTAACCGGATAGATAGGATTTTTAGTTGTTGTAGTCATTTATAAAAGATTGCACTTGAGCTATGGATGTTGCTCGGAAGTATTAGAGTGAAGAGATCATATGCGTAACGGTAAATTCGCGTTACCTAATCCACCTATGTCTCACGTCAAAGAAAAGAGCACAAGATTTCCTGCAAAATACATGTACGAGGGGTTTCGTACGAAGGATTTGTATAAGATTTCTTACTCCGAGTTATCTATTACGCTTATATAAAAGAGCAATTGGATGCGTTTACACGCATGATAACTTGAATCATTTTCCCCATGGCCACCGGTAAAGCGTTTAAAATCGAAGCCTTTGGTACCACGGCCGATGCGAAATTCCATGCGATAACATACGAGTCGCGTCCCTTGGGTGAACATGATGTCTACGTTAAAATGGTAGCGTCGGGCGTTTGCCACACAGATTGTATGTACGCACACATGTCACCTCCCGACACAGTACTGGGACATGAGCCAATTGGCACCGTCGTCGAAGTGGGTTCGGCCGTAAAGCGAGTAAAGAAAGGCGACCTAGTTGGGTAAAAACAAAAAATTGTGTGGAGATCTCGATATGATAACGCGTAAACTATAGCTACTCGTATCTGAGAAGCGCCTGCTTAGATTGTGAGCACTGTGTATCGGGTTATGACACCATGTGTCGCGATCGAGTGCTCTTCCCTGATGGTGGATGCAACGCCTTTGCCAAGGGAGCTGTTGTAGATTCTCGGTAAGCGGGATTCGTGTATGTTGACGCGTACGCTAAAGATAACCGTAACTAGATTTGTGTACAAAATCCCTTCTGGATACGAAGCAAAATATGCGGCTTCACTCATGTGTGCCGGCAGTACTGTGTTCAATGCTCTGTATCTGTCCAAGGTCTTACCCACTGGTAGAATCGCGGTCGTTGGTATCGGTGGTTTAGGCCATCTTGCATTGCAGTTTGCAAGAGCCTGGGGATGTCACATTACAGCCATTTCTCATAGTCCGGTAAGGCATGAAAAACAGGATGTGGACATGATCTAAATATGCCATGCAGAGCAAAAAGGAAGAAGCACTTTCGTTTGGCGCTCACGATTTTCTTGATTCATCCAAATTTACACCAGAATACGTTAACAACCTTGATAAATATGATGTAATTCTTAACACAGTCAGCGCTGACTTGGATTGGGATACCTATATGGGCTTGTTGAAACCGTAAGTGAAAACTATCTGTCTATTTGTTTTTCTCACAGGCACATCTGATTATTGCCATTAGGAATGGAACCTTCTACGTCATTGGTGTTCCGCACAACGCTATTCAGATTAAGAACATCTTCCCGATCATACAAGAGCAGATATCCCTTCGAGGTGCCATGGTTGGTGGACGTGCTGTAATCCCATTGATGTTGGAATTTGTCGCTAGGCACAATATTAAGCCTGTGATTGAGGAGTATCCCTTGGTAACGAAAAACGAGATTGCAACACAATCATTTAAATATGACAACGTAGACACTTGAAGGATTAACGAAAGGAATGGATATTTGCAGCAAAAACAAAGCCCGTTACCGAGTCGTGCTGCTCGCCGATAACTAAAACGTGACACAGTTTGAATATAGCTACCATTTGTGCAACCGACATGACAGCGAGGGTGTAATCCTGTTCAACCAGGAGTAAAACATTCTACGCACCCGGAAAAACTGCTTCCTAAAAAAAAAATATGGCTCCATTCTTAATGTCGTTTTTCTTTTTGATATTTAAATAAAAGTTTTAGTTTGGTTTTTTGCGAGATATATCGCTTGTCTTTTTCTCATAATTGTGCTGATTTTGGCTAGTCATTGTTCGCTAAAGTTTTGTTTTTAGATCTTGAAAGTGACACCATCTCGATTGATCATGCGAATCAATTGTTCGCCGACCTCTGGGTCCAGTTCGGTACAGTCTGACGAAACCTTTATGGATGTCCCCATATTCCATGCGTTGTACAAGTGTTTTGTCTTGCGAAAAGGTAGGATTCCTCTGGGGCTAATAGTTAGTTACCATCCATTTCCAAAGACAGAACACTGACGTCGAACCCCATTGAAGACGAAAGACATATCTCCAAGTCCGCGATTTTCTGTCCATACCAGCTAGTTTCTCGCTTTGTTTCATGTTTCTCGCGAGAGTAGGTAAATGTTTTTTAGCGAGCTTGTTTCCTTTCAATCGTTCAAATGGTGTTCCCTGAAGATACTTGCTCACGTTGTGAGCATATACATCTATGACAGGACTCATCATTCTAGACCAGACAATGATAATATTCAGTTCTTTTAAGATGGCGAACATGGTCGTTCCTACTTTGCATAGCCACAAAATTCTCCACTGCCAGCAATGCTGAATATCAAGTAGATTTCGGCCGCTGACTATGCGTTGCCCAGCGTTAAACAATATTCGTAGGTCCCGAAAACATTCACCTCAAACACATCATTGAGATATTCCACTTTTGCTCGCGGGACGGACCAGTAGCTAGCTTCATAACTATATTCCACATCTTGCAACGCCCAGGGCTTTAAAACAATATAGCGAGCTTGGATCATGGGAGCGACGGGGAACAAGCTGGTTGGCGATCGTGTCATGTTGCAGTCGTATCGCATGCGATCAAGATGGTACAAAGTAAGTCCGAAACTGGGCTGATAGCAGGCATTTGTATTTGGCGGCATATACGTCTCATATTCAAAGTTTCCAACGATCGGAGGGGAGCCGAAGCCATATATATCTACGTACTGTGGAACGAGATTTTCATTGAAAGAATTACCTTGTTCGGATATAACGCCGTATTGGATGTGAGCTGTTTGCCGTCCGCAAAAGTCCTAGAGGAAAGTCATATAGATGTCTGAATCGTAGACAGTCAATTTCCAACGACACATACCTGGCCAACTGGCCAGCACTGTAAGACAGAGCCACAGAATACTATATGGACGCTTAGTATGAGAGTGCCCAAATAAGATGGGAGAGCGCACCCGTGTTGTTGAATTGAATGATGCTTTTCATCATTGCTTCACGTGTACGATAGGTAATACAGGCATAATTTTCGTTGCGTCGGTACTGAATATGCTGCCGTTGGATTAACATTCGTCTTTCTTTTTTTAAGCCGGATGCGACTTACCAATATGTCCACGTCGTAAAATAACTCTTGGACATCCTTGAAACTCACGCTTCCCTTAAAATAACCTACCCACATCGACGCTGCCTGTCGTTCATCTATAGGGAGCGCTGCATCCTTATCGTCTGACAGCCGCGCTATTTGTTTCTCTTCCTCAATAGATGAATAATAGAGCTTTGCTGCCTCCGTTGCAGACAAGCTTCGCTCAGATCTGGATGCTTCTTGGAAGAATTCGAACGCCGCCTCTTTCCAGTTCTGACATTTTTTGCACCTGATCTCCTGTTCCATATCTGCAGACACTGCTTCTTTTTTCTCTGCAGCACGATTTTCGTGGCGCTCGTTCCACACTAAGTTTTCCGGGAAATAACTGCTTTGTATCGGTTTGTCGCTCTCTTCTGAAGAAGACACATGCGGATACACAAAGACGCTGTTACAGCTTGACCATGGCTGGTATTGCCCTTCGTATATTTCCATGTCCTTATCTAGTGATACCTGATCGATAGCGTTATTCATTGTATTTCCATAGCTACTTTCTGAATCGAATGCGGTGGAGGGATGCCGCGTCATACAAGAGTAACTGTAGAACGTCGGTGCAGAGGTTCCATATAATGCTGTGTCTTTGTCCTCTTTGTCCGCAATATTCAAGCTGCGGACTGTGCAATCCTCCTGCAAATGGGAATGCGCTCCAGATCGACATGGGATCGGTGATGAATGATAACTTAAGCTCTCGCTGCCATGCATCATAGCGATGTTTTCCTCATGCAAGAACACGTCGTCATCGCCATCGACTAATATCTTCAAGCTTTCAGAACCGGAGGAATCACATCTCTCTAGGTCTCTGCTGTAGATATCAGGATGAGGCGATCGAACACCTGAGTCGTCTTCTGGATCAACAGCCATCTTTCCTGTCCTTTTTCTTATCTCTTCCTTTTCCATAGTTTATTGATTTTGGTCACGCTTGATGGCGGACCTCAAAAAGCAAAAAGAATAAAGTAACGCACAAAGTGCGTTCTCATTGTATCTACCGCGCTTTACACTACTCTGCAACTGATTCAGGTTATGAATTTCTGTATAGCATACGACTTGATAGATACGTTGGGTAGTGTGCTGTTTTACCATGAGATTACCAGCCGTGAAATCAATCCTGCAATAAGACGCTTATTCGTTTTTCTGCGTATCGCTCGTATGAGCGTCTCCCAGCCGCTAATGAAGGGAAAAAAGGAAACACTGAAGTGGATTCTTGCTTGAGCTTTCTGAGCTTTTTAATTCAGGAAATTTCGTGTCGTCTGCCCTAGCCATCCCGAGAACTTATCCGCCAGTCCAACTTGCTCGAGGACTCTCGAGTATCGATGCTTTCAGTCTACAGTATCTAAAATCAAGAATTGCGGAAGAAGGAGTAAGTACATCCGTTCGTTTGCTGGCTCTCAACTAACGACGTTATCCACTCGTGCCTCGAACAGGTACTCTTCACGTTGTCCTGACGTGTGGACATGCCATTCAATCCCCAAGCTCTAGGAGTGCATTGGAATAGAAACTCACGTTGCGAGAGAGAGTCTCACGCTCAGAACGGGTATGGTCGCAACCGCCCTTGCTCTTGAACTCGTTGGCACCGTCTCACCAGTTGAAGGTTAAGGTGGGTCTAAAAGTGCAGCGTTGGCCGTGTTCCCGATCGATTGTTTTCTCCATGACCCCATGTTCTTTGTAGCCATGTGCACTTCCACTAGCGCGCGGTATAGCTTCATGACCATGTACAAGGAAATGCAGGAAATTCGCGACCGATTATCAACCATAATACGCACCCGCGATGTTTCGTTGATGAAGTAGCGCCAAAGTTAAAAGGAAGACCAGCGTTCCCCTTAACTGCACATCGTATCCGGCTACCTAATCTGTCTTTTGTGAGGCAAATGAACTCCATCTCTGACAAGAAGGCAAAATGAAAGAGCACGAAATACAAGTCTTAGCATGGCAAAATCGTAAAAAGAATCACTTCTCAGTGCAGAGCCCATTATGAATAAGCACCAAGTAATCTTTGACTGACGCAGAATTATAGGGAAAAACTATTGTGTATTAAAGGAATTTCCAAAAACATAGCACCATGATTCTGAACTAGTCATCTTCATAGCTTATCGAGCAACTCACTCTAGCATCTGTTGACAATCGCCTCCAGACTAAGACAAGAATATGCTAACATCTGCCTTTCCCCGTTTCAGTGTGGCATGATGCGCCTTACGTCCCGCAACAAGGCGCGTTCGCCCTGTACGAGCCCGGCCGTTGTGGGTCAGACAACGTGGATCATCTCGTGCGCCCGCATTTACCGACATCAACTCTGGCCACAACACAAGCAATAGCGCGGTTAAGATGTAAAGAATTGCAACGTAGATGTTCCAGGGCGTCTTTGTCACATGCATCGGTGATCACCCTTCTTGACAGCAGACAGGTCCGAGTGATTGAGAGCATTCACTTTGCCAAACCCCGAGGATGACGCCTATTGCGACTCTCCAATCCGAACCCCCCTCCAGTGTTTGTGCCTCTCCAGCCGCTAGGCCCTCCCCTTGCGCCTACATGAGTTCTCCACTAGCTCTCTACGCTAATCCGCACAACGTGAGCCGGAACAAAAGCCTACAACGGGTGAGCACCGTCCAGCTTGGATCTACCACGATACCTCGATTCTCACAGGATATCCACACAGCCTGCCGTCGACGACCGACAGAGACCATGACTCTTCAACCACGGTGCCGTCTAAGCACAGCCGACCTCTTTTGATCTCAGAGGCGCGAAGCCTTGAGAGAGAAAAAGAAAGAAAAGGTAGGGAACGTAAAAGCAGAGAGCATTTGCAAGACACGATGCGAGACGGAGGTCCGTATGTAGCGCGGGCGATGCAGATGGAAGCGGGAAAGCATACACCGGTTGGTTCGCTTGTATTCACAGGGCGGAAGATCGGATCAATGCCGATTGGCTGAGATCGCTCGTCTTGTTCGTCCGCCTTTTTTTTTTTTTACGTGTTCACCAAAGCTAAGGTAATGTAATGGGTCGCCGAGGCCACATATGCTATAGCGAGGTCGAGCGTAGACCAAAAAGATTGGTGAGAAAACTCTTTATTTCCTAGCTACACTAGTATTTTACAGAAAGGCTACCGAAAAAGGTATACGTGCTGTGAGCGATATAGGTAGTGTGCTACTCACATTCCTCGTTACTCTTCTTTGCTCGTCTTGTTATTTGTCTCGCTGATTGGCTCGCCTGTTCGCCACGTCTGTCCGCCACGCTTTCTCGCCACGCTCGTTCGTCTTGTTCGTCTTCTTCGTCTTGTTGTTCGCCTTGTTGTTCGCCTTGTTGTTCGCCTTGTTGAACTCGTTCGCTGAACGAGCCATTCATCCGGCGGCATCATCCCATCACCGTGACAGATGCATCGGGAACCCATGGGTTGATCGTTGGCGAGATTCAACCCACCTCCAGAATGGCCCCCCACAAAGCCAGAACCGTACACCAACTGAACCCAGATGGACGTCATCCAGCCCAACAGGCAAATGCCATCAGGACCGTGCCGGGGTTTGCCAACTCTTACCTCAAGAGCCAGCGGTTGTGCACGAACTTTAGAAATGAATCTCTGGCGTCATGCAAACCAGTTCGAACCAGGAGCGCACAACCAGAAGAGCATACACCCAACTAATCATACGTCAAGCTCTAAAGCGCATGTCGGCTAACACACCGGAGTGAAAGCTATTCAGATGATTCAGCGCCTAGAACCAGTCTGACCCTGTAGACCGGACCCACAGGAACATACGTTAACCGACTTTCAAGGCAAAGTCAGCTAAAACGGAGGTATTTTAAAGAATCATCTCTGGGAACCTACCATCCCCACAAGACAGAAGTCTTGAGACGTGCGCAGGCTAGCCCAATGAAGGGATAACCAGCCAAGCAAGATGCTTAACCCAAAGAACAATCAATCCGGAGACCAACTGCCCTAAGAACGCACGCTGCCACGTAGTTTAAGGATAGCTCCTTGGGAACATGACCTGCCCGCGCGTGTTGGCCAACTCCATAAAGGTGAGAACCAGTCAGCTGAAGCTCCAATCCAGGAATAAACCCGGGAAGCCGTTACCCAACCCAAAGGAGCACGATGATCCAATGGACACGCGAAATCCCAAAAAAAGATCACCTTAAGACCATGTAGAGTCATCCCGGGACGGGAATCATCAAATCCTAAGACAATGCGCCAGATAACAGAAGTTACCTACTAATAAGTTTCCTCCTCCTTCAGAAACCCATCAGCCAAAAGGACCGAAATCCTTAGGGACGACTTTGAGGATTGGCACGGCAACTAGCGTACTAGTTACTGGACGGCGACCAATCGAAGGACCAGCGATGCATATGGTGTCAAGCCTCGGTCTTGGTTTGCATAGTCTAACTTCCCTGAGTCTCTAAAAAAAAAAAGGAATGGATACGTATGGCGGGTTGTTATCTACCCACCATACCGTAGCCCGTAGCGCAAGGTCTGTTCAAAATAATTAGTAAATAAGAAAAAAAATGAACGTAATAGACATACCTTTGAAGAGGAATACCGGTCGAGGAATACTCAGTAGAATATGCGGGAATATGGCACCAATCTCTGTGGGGGATCATCCTGGAAGCGAAAGGAAGGTCGATCTACGCCGTAACTCCAACGTACATGAGATCCGTTTATGGTCCCTGCCCCGGAGTGGGAAACTATAATAGCTGGGTTACACTTTGTGAAACAAACAAGTACTAAAAGCGTACCTGATTGATCGGCATTTGTGTTCTTGCATAATACCGACGCAGAAGTGAATGGAGCAATGTCGGTGACGATCTCTAGTTGACATGTGAATGAATGGGAAGAATCAAGTGAATGGTACTGCCCTCGACAAAAGGTGGAAGTTTCAGAGCCCGACGTGTAAATGGAGACCGTACTCTCAAAAGAGCATGTCGAGATCTGAAATGGGAGTTAATTAGAAAAGAATAAATGATCGAACGATTCCTAAAGCACACCTTATTGAAATAAATAGAAACGCGTCAAAAACGCGAGATACGCGTGGTTCCGGAAACTAAAGTAACGTAAAAAAAAGGTTTTGTTTGAAAAATAACTTACGGACAAGTTTTGTTGCGACAAGAGAATAATGAAAAGGTGAAAGCAGTAATAATAATAATAAAAAAGAAGGAAAATGACATAAAAGATAAAGTTAAAAAAAAGAACAAGAAAAAAAAGAGAGGGAAAAAGGAAATATAAAAAAAAAAGCTTTTTTGTCGGCATCATCAGCAAAGAGTGGCCAGCTCTTTGCAACGTCTTGTATGTCTGGCCAGGACAACAAGAACGTATAATGATGATGTTGGCCTCCGACACTGAGTACAACAAGAAGTATAAAAAAGGGAAGACTTACCAAAAAGAAGATATAAACGAAAGAGAAAAAAACACAAAAAGGAAAAAAAAAACGGCTTTTTAAAGACTTCTTGAGAAATCAATCCCAGCGCGTTATGTCATCGTCCAGGACAGCGCACCGTTTATCAAGGATACGAGAAAAAAAGTGTGTGTGTGCGTGTGTGTATTGTAGTAGTTGCGTTTGGATGAATGTACTTACGCGGATTACCATCGTATAAATGCCGCAGTAATAGGATCAATGGCGGATGCATAAATGCTACAAGTCCGATTGCCATTTGCGTGTCAACGACAAAAAAAAAAGCGTACCGAACAGAATAGGCACTTTGTGAGAAAGAGAAAGGCGTGTCGGATGGAAAGATAAAAGCTTTAAAAGGAATAAGGGATCTCTCTTCCCTTTTTTTTTTTTTTTTGGTTTTACTTGATCAGACAAACGCGTACAAGACAAGATACCAACCGTTTCCAGAACCAAGATAAGCTACGGCAAGCACTGTACCGGCTTCCCTTATGGACATCAATCATCCATAATTGGCATACAAACGTAATCGTGGTCGACTTACGGTGTACATAAAATAAAATATTCTTCATTTGGTTATTCCCTCACATCTTAGCTTTTGTTCATCTATGCCTTCCTCTGCATCATTTCGACATAGATGAAAGAGTGAAGATGTATGAGCTTTTACAAAAAAATCACCGACAATGTTGAGATGATATGCACTAAAAGTCTAAATAGATAACTATGATGACAGTCGGTCGGTCATTTCGTGAGGATTATGGCGACGACGGTCAGATAGTTTGTAGCAAATATAACAAGAGCTTGATATGACTGATTGCCGTGATAGGTGTAGATTTTGGAGAATCGTTAGTTTAGGCAAGCTGTTTAATGTTTTTATAATGTGAAATCTGCTGTAGTACCTAATCGGCTTTGGATGGGGTTGATGGCTTCAAAGAATGGTAAAGGTCTTTATCTTGCGTCGGTAAACTGAACCACAGATCAGAAGAAATGAATAATTCCGCGTAGTCTATCCCAGCACGTACTGGGCACGTTTTATTTAGAAAACGAAGCCGAAGAAAGAAAAAAGGGATTCATGCGTCCCTTAAACATTGCTATTTTGCGCGTACCAATTGGTGCATTGGAAAACCTGTTTGCTGTGAACCAGCGCAATATATCTTTGATTCGATGTAAACGTATTTGCTCTCGGGACAAAACTGGTGTCAATGTAAGATAACACATCTTCAAAGTCCAATATTTCCATCTATACCTTTAGGTACGACTGTAATCTGCCAAATCTTTTTTTCTCAGCTCGTCTTCGTCCCATCCATTGACTTCCCCTGGGACACCCTTATGCAGAAAGCGATATGCCATAGTGTCATCACGATTTTGTTTATTGGATATGGGTATCGAGAAGTGCTTCATGTTAGCATCCTGGCTCGTGCTATCCAAAAGTGAAACACTCTCGCCATTTTTTCCCCAGTGTGCGCCATCTAGCTTTGGATAAGATGTACCTCCTGACAAAAAAGTCGATAGCAAAACCTTATTTAGACGGAAACAGCCCAGGGAAGATCTCCCTTTCTGTCCATCCCATTCATGCCCGAGATTCGTATTCAACCCCGCGATGTGTATGAACACTATGTCTATATACAACGACCTGGTATAACATTACAATGGCAATTCTCGACGAAGAAGAAAAATATCTCGTTTGGCCTGTTTTACCGAGCAGGACCTCCCATGGCAGCTTCCAAGACGCCCTCTACGTTACTACAAGATTCACCAGATGACACTTCATCTCCAACAACCACAGGCACTTATAAACTAGCAAAACAACGTAAATCGTCTCTCCCTTTGATTTCGACACATTGTAACAGTAGTAACTGTGATGATGGTGAGGATGAAGATCATCCTTTCATGTCCGCTCAAATTTCGCCTATTTCGGTGAATTTTCCCGAAAATACAGCTGAACGAATAGACGTGAGACGCAGCTCACTGTACATGCCTTCCAGCTTATCATCCCATATCGGTCATCACGAGTCTGCTGGTGCTCGTAGACGAAAATCAATGGCATCAATGAACCTGATAGATAAGGATTTTATCGAAATCATTCCCATCAAGCATGTGAACTCTTCCTCCTCCGAGCCGGTCTCGGGATCGTACAAAGCAGAAGAACCAGGAAACTACGTGCTGATCTTCGGTAAACAAGGGGGGAAAAGGCCTGCGTTTATAATATCTGAATGGAAACCTTGATAGATAACACGTTCTCGAGAAACACGTCCAAAACGTTGACGTTTTCTGTATCCACGGATGAAGAAGACGATTTCGAAAACCAATCCAGAGCGCCATGTGACATGAGTGGATGGCTTCTGAAGAAAAGACGCAAGCGAATGCAAGGTAAAATAGTAGAGGTTGTATTTTGAATTTTCTGGCGTTCATGGTTTATCCTAGGTTGGGCTAAACGATGGTTTGAATTACTACCTTCGGGTATCTTGACATACTCCGTGAATCCGAATGCCATCAAACGAGGATCCATACAGATCCTGCTATCAACTATTGCCATTTATCCAAAACGACGTACAATTCATGTGGACTCGGGTACCACGATTTATCATTTGAAAGCCCTTACATCGGAAGCGTTTGAAGCCTGGATCGATTGTTTCCGAAAACGACGAGCATTTTGCAACAGTAATATTAGTCCGGACATGGGTATTCTCGTCGATGGAAGTTGGCTTTTGGCGGATAGCGAATTGCATGTACCACCCACCATGACGGTGCAGGAACCAGAACAACACGATATAGCCCAGGGTCTTGCAAAATTAAATGAAGAAATCAAGATGCTCAGCGATACCGTGGATGAATTAAAGGGCATTTTGGGAGCGAAGAATAATGGTAACGACCAATGCATAAGTCTAATCACTCCCACAACTTCACCATCCAAGAAACGATTTCCATTCAAGCGCGCCTCCAGCAGCCTTTCCGCACCTGTTCCTAGCAGCACACCTCAGGTGCAAGATGTATCACAAATCGAGCAGTACGCGCAACATCACGCTCAGCAAAATGCTATCTGCGAAAAATTAATTCAAACGATCAAACGGTTATCTGATGCGCGAGACCAGGTCTCGGAATCCTTCGAAAAACAACAGCGTCCATGGCCAAATGCTTCCTCCCCTTCTCCTGTATCAGGTATGTCTTTCACTCTCTTTCTCTTTCGCTCTCTCTGATAATAGTGCAGAAGGATATTTGAAAGGAGGAGACACTGGGTCGCATCGATCTCCCAGCTTTTATTCGTATCGTACCTCTGTTCAATCGGATACCTTTTACGACGCCGAAGACTTTGTGCTCAGTGGTGACGACGATGATGACGAGGATGCGGTTGTTACAAACGATGCTCCTGGTTCGGATGGTGAGGATGAAGACGAGAGTGCAGCAGGTAAATAAGACCACCACATGTTCCTAATATCAACCTTTCTCTTTCTAGCGCCGCATTCTGAATCCATCATCACCACTTGCAAGCAGCTGACGCGACGCGCCATATTGCCTCATCCTGTCGCTGGACACAGTGTTTCACCTCTTTCTATCCTTCGAAAGCATGTAGGCAAGGACCTATCCACCATTGCCATGCCTGTTAGTCTTAACGAGCCGCTCAACCTGTTGCAACGCCTCTGCGAGGAACTGGAGTACTCTGATCTGCTTGATAAAGCATGCATGATGGAGAATTCCTTGGATCGGCTGATGTACGTATCCGTATTCGCAGTTTCTGGTTATGCATCTTCTCAGTATCGTACTGGGAGGAAGCTATTTAATCCTATGATGAGTGAGACGTACGAATGTATTCGACCTGACAAAGGCTTCCGGTTCATGTCGGAGAAGGTGTCACATAATCCAAATATTATGGCGGTAGGAGCGAGAGATCCCGGATACGTAGGTCAAACTAAAACAAATGAATATAGTGTCATGCAGAATCCAAATCGTTTCGATTCCAGCAGTCTTCTCAAGGGAAAACAAAGTTTTGGGGTTAGAGCTCACGGATTGATAGGGTCATGGTATACTAATATTTCTAGCTTGTAGGCAAATCAATGGTAAAATAGAATAGTGCGCGGTACGAGTGGATTGATGCGTTCGTAGGAACTTATTTCGGAAGGAGCCGTTCGCGTGACGTTATCTGGACATGCTGATCATTTCACGTACAATAAGCCATCCAGCTGGATACGTAACATGATCGCTGGATCAAAGTATCTTGAGCATGTGGGTGAGATGCGCGTCACAAACCATGCAACAGGGGAATATGCAATTGTTACATTTAAAGAATCCACAGGAGGAGGTTTCTTTGGAGGGGTGCCGACGGATCGTAACGGAGTAATTATCTATTTGTATGATGCTGCTGGAGGAAAACAGCGTGAAATTGTTGGCAAGTGGAGCGATACGTTATCCGAGGTGATCGGAAAGGATCAATACACGGTGCTATGGCGATGTGTACCACCCGAAGTGGAAAATCATCAAGATTATTATGGTTTTACAAAATTCTGTATGGAACTGAATGAGATTACCGAGATAGAGCGAGGAAAGCTGCCAAAGACGGATACACGATATCGGCCTGATCAACGTTTATTTGAAAATGGTAACGAATTTCTTTGTATTTCTCCATGATTAATCTGCAGGTTAGGCGACGTTGCAGCAGCAGATGACGAAAAATTGCGTGTAGAACAGTTACAGCGAGAAAGGAGACGGAAGTTTGAGATGGATGGTAAACCATGGATGCCTTTGTGGTTTGAGCTACGGTCGGATCCAACTGCAGAAACAGGAGAGTCTTGGCAGTACAAAGGCGGATACTGGGAGGCCAGAAATAGTGGCCAGTGGCCAGAGGAAATGCTGCAACTATGGTAGATTTACGGTATTGATTATGAATCTGAAAAAATGAAAAGGACAGACGTTTCACATTGTTTGAACTTTGAAAACTGAGTGTCGACAAACAAACCGTTGTTTCCCCTAATCAACCTAAGTACAGTGTTATGCAACTGATATCCTTCCCAGGGACGCGATCGATGAACAACAGAGTCCACCAAATAAAAGCTCTGCTTTTCGCCTTTCTATGTGTCAAATAGAAGCATTCTACGTCTGGTCGCTACGTGAGAGAATTGGAGTACAAGACCACTACTGTTATATTACCGTAAGAAGAACCATTACTTTCCCCGCGTGAAGCCCATTTGGAGGCGGGATTTTTGTTGCCTTTTTGAGATCTGATGGTCATACGGTCTTTAATTTTTCTTCCCCTTTGCTTCTGCACGAAATGAAACATCTTGCGTGGCTAGATTGCGATCCTGGTATGACACGCCATAATGTACGAAACATACTTACTGGATTGCGTAGGTCATGACGATGCATTTGCCATTGTACTGGCAGGTAACCTTATCTTCTTAGAAAAAGAGACGCGTAGTTAAATTTCTCCATAGGGTACAGCCCACACCTAGAACTTCTAGGCATTTCCACTGTATTTCGTCTAGTAAAATCCATTGCACAGTAATAACATCTTTCTTTCTTTCTTTTTTTTTTTACAGACGTTTGGAAATCAAACGCACGAAAAGACATTGCGCAACGCAGCCGTGTTTACCAAAGCAGCAGGATTACAGGATATTAAAATTGTCCCCGGTCAAGAAAAGGTGATACGTGATTCGAACCAGAGCTAAGATGCTAACTTGCACCAAAAAGCCGATTATGCGGCCACTGTTAACGGCGCCTGCTATTCATGGAGAATCGGGGTTGGCTGGTCCAAGTAACTTACCGGAGATGGATCCGTCGTACATATTGCATGGCAAGAAGGCTGTGGTTCACTTAGCCGAATTACTTCTGCAATCACCTCGGAAAGTGAATTTGATAGCCACTGGACCACTGACAAACTATGCTTTGTTACTGACTTTGTTTCCTGAAGTCAAACCTAAAATTGAAAAAATCATTTTCATGGGCGGTTCGATTGGTCCTGGAAATTGGTCCCCGGCTGCCGAGTTCAATATTCTCGTAAGGCGTTCTTCTCTTCCTTCTTTAGACAGTACGTACTCAGCTTAATCCCTATCGGTAGGCTGACCCGGAAGCGGCCCAGATCGTGACGCATGCGGGTGTACCAAATTACATGATTCCACTCGAAGTAACGCATCAAGCCATCGTCACGGAGACTATTTTAGCCAAAATGGACGAACGACTTGGCCAGAGCACCTTCTGCCGTTTGGTCAGAGACCTTTTGCTGTTTTTTAAGACGACATATGAAACTGTTTTCGGATTCCACGAAGGGCCACCACTTCACGATCCCTGTGCAGTTGCTTATTTGATTGCACCAGAGATTTTTACGGTAAAGCCAATGCATGTTGAGGTAGTGACAGCAGACGGAAATACGCTTGGTCAGACGGTAAGACAAGGCTGATATCCTAAATAAGTTTTAACTTATACCCCGCCAAAGGTGTGTGACATTTACAACAAATCATCTGTCCGCAATGTCCATGTAGCGACAGATATCAATCAAGACATTTTTTTCGAGATGCTGCTGGATGCTTTATCTACAGCCAATAACCGATCACCAATGAATACACTCTAAAATGAGAATAGCAGGATCACCCTTTAAATGACCCAAGTTTACCTTTTTATTTAACTTTCAATTTGATCCGGTAACTGCTACCACGGAAACCAAGACGTTTTACTGTACTTTCGAAGAGGGCTCAGGAACGGGAACATGAAGATGGTTCTCAATCTCCGCTACAATTCGTCGATCTGGAGAAACCAATTCAGCGTCACGTCCCGCTTGTTCTTTTTTTTTCCCATTCAGTTCACATTCCCGTTTCCTTCCCTTTTTCCTTCCCAACGTTTTCTGAGTGGTTTGTTCAATGTCTACATCTTTTATTGGTGCGGTTGATCAAGGCACCACATCGTCACGCTTCCTTATTTTCGATAACAAGGGTCGTTTAATTACGTTCCACCAAGAAGAACTTCCTCAAGAATATCCTCGTCCTGGGTAGCTAAAAAAAAAAAAACGGCAGTCTCCTTTTAGACTAAAACGTCTTTTATGGATAATATAGCTGGGTTGAACATGATCCTTATGCCATTCTTGGGACAGTCACTACTTGTATCGATAAAGCATTTAAACGATTTGAGCTGATGGGCTACGATGTGAAAGACATAAAAGGTAAGCAAAAAAGAAAACAGATAGATGCTCATCAACGTTTTTCATTTTTTGTTGTTTTGTGTAGCCATTGGTATCACCAATCAACGTGAAACGACGTTAATGTGGAACAAAAAGACGGGCAAACCATTACACAATGCAATTGTCTGGAGTGACGTCCGAACGGATGATCTTGTCCATGAACTAAACAAACGTAAGGACGTTGGCAAGGTCTCCGAGCGTTGTGGACTGGAGATTACTTCGTATTTCTCTGCTGTGAAAATTAAATGGCTGTTGGAGAATGTGAAGGAGGTGAAAGAGGCGGTGAAGGCTAAAACGGCGGCGTTTGGAACGGTTGACAGCTGGCTGCTGTATAATTTGTCGGGCAAGTCTGTGCATTTTACCGATGTGACCAATGCTAGTCGGACATTGCTTATGAACTTGGAAACCCTCAAATGGGACGAGGAATTGCTCGCTTTCTTTGATATCCCAGAACATATTATGCCGACCCTTGCTTCGTCATCAGAGCAGTATGCAACCATGGCCAAAGATAGTCCTTTGGCAGGTGTACCCATTACAAGCTGTATGGGTGATCAGCAGGCTGCTTTGCTTGGTCAGAAATGTTTTGAGAAAGGAGAAGCGAAATGCACATTCGGTACAGGTGCATTCATGCTCTTTAATACGGGTACCGAACCTGTCGTATCTACCCATGGTCTTATTCGTACTGTCGCTTTTAAGCTGGGAAAAAAGCCAGCTCATTATGCCCTTGAAGGTTCCATTGCTGTGGCTGGGTCAGCTCTGCGTTGGTTGCGAGATAATCTTCGATTGATCAATACCATGGAAGAAGTAAGCGATTTAGGTAACCATATTTGTTCTTCTGTCTTGTTATTGGTGCTCATCCTTTACGTTTTCCAGCGTCGCGTGTGCAGGACACAGGTGGCGTGTATTTTGTTACTGCATTCTCGGGCTTGTTTGCACCCTATTGGCGTGATGATGCACGCGGTACAATGATCGGTTTGACAAGCTATACGACCAAGTATCATCTGGCTCGTGCGACGTTGGAAAGTATGTCTTTCCAATCAAGAGCTATTCTGGAAAGTATGAATCAGGATGCAACTGTTCCTCTCAAGGTGCTTAAAGTGGACGGCGGTGTATCCAATTCCAATGTGGCCATGCAAATCCAGGCAGATACCCTTGGTATTGAGGTGCATCGACCAGCCATGCGCGAAACTACGGCACTGGGTGTAGCTATTGCAGCAGGCCTTGCAGTGGGGGTCTGGAAGGATATTCATGAGTTGGATGAGGTCAACAAGGAGGATGTTTCCATCTTTGTACCCAACACGGACCAAAAGACAAGGGATGAGAAATATGCAACATGGAAAAAGGCAATCAAGGCGTCTCTTGACTGGACCCATGTAGAATTCTGATGTATAATCTTTTTATTATTATTGTTATTGTTATTGTTGCTGTTTTAGTTTCTGTTGTACATTTTACATTTCTTCCCATCGAATCTCCTTTGCAATCTTAGCCTTTTCCACAACACATTTGCCTTCTTTGTACTTCTGAGGTTCAGCAAACGCTCGTATATACTTCCATCCGACCTTGGATTGGCAGACATTGCAATAGAGATCCGCAACAGTATGTATCCCTGTTGTCAACATCCGCTCTTCTTTTGCACCCATCGAAACATTGACGATACGACTCACAAGGTAGCCTGGTCCATGCTAAAAGGATGTTTTTATTATTATCACCGGATGGATCATCAAAACAAAAAAGAAAAAGAAAACTCATGTCCGCTCCAACCATGTGCTCTATTTCCATAGTTTACCTGTCCTTGAAAGGCTCGTGAAACAATAGCATCATGACAAAGTAAATGGCAATGGCAGGTACTGCAGGTGTATATACGTCCGTCAATGAGATAAGTCTGATGTTTTTTTGCCATGACAATGTCAAGAAACAGGCACTAAAGGTAATGAACAAAACAGATAAGGCTGTTGTGGTCGTGTGGATGAAGTGATGCTGTAGTGGTAAGCATCAGAATAAGTTGTAGTTTGGGGGAAACCTGGCTTTTTTAATGAAATCAAAAAGCTCGCCAAAAAGAATCATGCGTTCGTTCTAGTCACATGCCAGGAAAAAAAAAACATTTCATCAACCATCCAGTGAACAGTTACTCCTTAAAGAGAGAAGACATCCCGTTATCTTTTCTTCGTCCTTTTATTTGGATAATCATTGTAGAAATAGAAAGGATAAGAAGGAATATATATATATATAAAAAGGGTGATAGAGAAAGAAAAGGAGTAAATGATTCGTATCGAAGGATGGATGACCCAGCTCATGTGTCTTATAGGTCCATGATCGTATTAACGAATTTTTCAACCTTATCGTTATCTTGCCGCGCCATTTCGATAAGCATCAGTAACTTCTTAATACCAATCGCCAGCTTCTGTTCCATTCTACTTTCGGACAAAATCGACATGGTCCTCTCACGTTCATGTTCGTGGAACAATCCAATTTCCTGCACAACAGAACGTTTGCCCTCGTTAACAACGTCATTCTATGCTTTCTTTGGAAACAAACCTGCAGAACAATGTCAATGCCTTCCAAAGTAGTGATGGTAGGAACATATATCTCGGTGTCGAAACCGTCTGTCATATCCATCTGCTCAAGGATCTTACGCTGCGTGGTGGTGGCTAGAATAAGAAGACGACGATCCTAGAATGCATGCGTCATTGATATCGCATAGAACAACCGGTCTAGGCACGCTTTACCTTTGGAGGCTTCCTCTTTAACAAGACAAGAAGCGCCTGAAGGACCGCATTAGAGAAACGCGGGCCGATAGGTACCCAATCTGCATCATATTTTAAGTCATCTGTCATTGCTTCGTGTCCACTACTTACCCAAGAGTCGCTCTAAATTGTCAATGACAATGACACTAAGGGGTGATTTGTAGGAATCCGTGAAAACCTAGTATATCATCATCCATCCATCAGCCTTCGTTTGTTGCCTATCTTGTTTCATTTTACCTTGTTGATTTCGGCGATCTTGGCATTTTCGGTCATGCCAACCATGGTCTCGGGAGAAATCAATTTGATGAATGGGAATTCACTTTCCATAGCAATGGTGGCAGCCAATGCTGTCTTTCCGCTTCCAGCAGGTCCGTGAAGCAGGACACTGACCAGAGGTGTACGCGCAGATTGTCTCACCTGATCCACATACAGCTTGCCATCGGTCAAGATTTGCTGCACAAACAGATCATTAACATGCAAACAGTCATAGCAAGCATACCTCAACAGAAGGGGAAAATGGAATGATATTATTCTGCACGCACTGTTTCAGTTCGATTTTGGATACACCGAGCGATGGCGGCACTTCTTCCAAGGCTGCCATGAAGTCGTCCATGTTGACTCTCATGGTATCCATATCAGGTGCAACACCGGCCACACTACCGACCTTATTGAAGAGGGAGAAAAAAAAAAAGACACCCGTGATCAGTTTCTTTGCGTCATGCTGCAGCAAAATAATATACCTTGATATGTCGACTAAAAGCATACGACGACGCGGCTTTCACAACACCAGCAATTTCAGCACCACTGTAGTTCTTGGTAAGCTCTGACAATTCCTCCAGTGATACATCAGGATCCAAAATATTATTGTCACGCATCTAAATCCATTCATTAGACCATGCCCAAAGGATCATTGACCAGCTGACCTTGGCTGTGTGAATTTTGAGGATCTGTACGCGACCTTTCTGATCAGGCAAACCGACTTCCATATGGACCTCCAATCGACCTTTACAGTGGTGTACTTTAGCTTTCTCCTAGCATTTGACAAGCATTCTTACCTGGACGCAATAACGCGTCGTCGATCATGTCCTTTCGATTGGTCATACCGATGATCAGGATGTTGTTGAGCTGCTCCACACCATCCATCTAAAGAAGTATCGCCGTAAACCATGAGACTTTCCATATGTGAAAACGGTTCCTTACCTTGGCGAGAAGCTGATTCACCACCGAGTCACCAACACCCGTGCTGTCACCACGGCTGCCACGCTGCTTACAGATGGCATCCAATTCATCAAGAATGATAATGTGCAGACCAGAATCTTCTCCTTTGGACTTGTATTCGGCTTCGGCGTCTGCAAACAGCTTTCGTACGTTTTCCTCACTCTGACCAACGAATTTGCTGAGTACTTCGGGACCGCTCACGATTTTGGGCTCGCGTGCATTCAGCATTTTTCCGATTTGCCGGGCCATCAAGGTTTTACCCGTACCAGGAGGACCATACAACAGGATACCTTTGACATGCTGCACGCCGAGTTTCTCTACAATCGAAGGAGGGAAAATACGCGAAGCAAAAGCACGTCTGAAAATAGCGCTGAACTCCGCCTCCAGACCACCAATGCCCAGATCTTCAAACTTGAAATCGGCTTTGATCAATGCCTCTGGTTGCGACCTAGTCTGCTTCAGCCACATCGAACCTTCCCTGTTTTCTCTTACCTCTTGCTTCCCTTTAACCGAACGGTAGACTCGGCGCCGTTTTTGAAAATCACCGTCGTTTGATGCATTAGCACGCCACGAACGGCGCTCGCTGCCACCTTCTCGGCTCGGGCATCAACCTCACCTCGGAGTCCAGCTTTCAACGTATCTAACTCAACCACCTCCAAATCGGCTACGGTGCACACAAGATTAATGCCCTGATACTCAAACACAAGCATCTGTCCCTTGGAGAAAATTTGATTGTGATACATCTAAAACGAACGTTAGACGTTCCCTTTCCTTTTCTCCGAACTTTACCAATGAGAAGGCTTTAGCCATTTCTTCTGTATCAAAATCATCCTTGATCACCATATTCTTTCGGTGGAAAGCAACCTCTACCGTCAATGTGGCAAGATAAATATCTCCACCATCAGAAAGTGGGTCGTAAGGCTCCACAATGACTTCTTGATTCAACGAGAACTGAGCCCATCGGCGCTGCATCATACTGGTGCCAAAGTACCCCTTCTGCATCGTATTGTCCGATCTGGTTCATTGGACCAAGTAAGTGTCTTTTTCTTTTCGGGCCGAGTCTGCCTTACCTGATGGTAAAAACAAACTCGCCATTCACAATAACATAATGGTCGCGGGGATCAAACTGTCCAGGTGCTACGGTAGCAAAGTTGGAAAGCGCATGTGCATCTGTTGGACACTTGATCACTTTGAGTGGAAGTGCCTCTTGGCGTTGACGTGGGGCGGGGGAATTACGTCCACTGTGAGGTGAACGAGTAGACAAACGGTCATCCATCGGTGTTGAAAAGCTACGTGGCAAAACGATGCAAAGTGGGAACCTTTTTTCAATTTGTGGATTGATACTCCGAGATGTACGACAGACGGAAGCTGTTCGACTGGACCTGAAATTTCATGCGACACATCTTCGCAGTTACAACAAGCGCACAAGAGAAAAGCTATAACATAAGCATACACGCACTGTGTGTTAGTCCGAATTGTCATTGTAAACCCCGTTTACGCTAAAGCAGATTTTGACATTTTAGTACGATCAAACTCCAGTATCATCGAGGTAGGGAACTAAGTCGTCGGTCTAAATAAAGCTGTGGAAGCAGGTCGTTGGATGCTTACACTGATAGCAAGGTGGGCTACTTCCACACTGATTTTCCAAGTTGTTATTCATCTCGACCTCAGCTGTCATTTCGAGTCCACAACAGTCGATTGCGAATACTTCTGCATGACGTGTTTTTACCTCAGCATATCGTTGCGCTGTTATTGCATTAGGTGTAAGAGTAAAAGGAGGACATATGAGTAGGTAAAGAGGAATAGATACAAGAGTGTCAATATTGACTTCATGCTTTGTGGATTCCTTTTTTTTGTGGCCACAGGAAGGTGTTTAACTTGGTTTAGCTCAAGTTTATTTGTTGCATCGCATAGAATCGGAGACATTCTCTGCTAACATCTGCTTTTTGTGGACAATTACCATTTTACACTATCTGATGCCATGGGTGAAGTAGAGGTTACTTTTCTTACTTCTGAAGCAACTTCGTAACAGTTTGCATAAACGACCTGTGGGACGCCATGTCTGTCGTGTTCATCGTTATCGGTGTTTTCATAAATTGGTTCGCCAATGCTTCGAGCTGCCCAAATCTGTCCTTATCCTCTTTTTGCCAGTGAGTTTGAATAGGTTCTCCACGACTCAAGACTTCGGACACTAGAAGGGCTACGTTGTGTATCAGTAAACGCCAACATATGTCAACAACGCCACCTCTTTGTACTGTCTGTGTAGGGACACCAGCGATACGAGCACACCGCGCCCCGAAGGACGTATTAAAACCAGTACCCGGAATAATACGATAGAGAAACACGATGCTTCTTGTGTCATGATAGCTTGGTTCCATTTGCTGATGAGATGCACTGGTAAGCTCGTCATCTATTTGCTGACTTGTGATAGCAGTTGTGTACAATCGGATGGCATAGTTGTCAGCAATTAGCTTCCGTGAAACCAACGCTAATCCAGTTGTTAGATTTCTATGAACAGAACCGACCAAGACTGATTATACCATGAAGGTGTGAACTAAATATTGCCCTCGGGCAGCTTGGCCCACGGGTCAGGTATTTCAGTACGGCATAAAGTAAGCCAGCGCCATCACAAGCATTGGTTCCCTAAAGGCAAATTATTCTTTTCTCCTGAAAAACGACGACGAGTTACTTTTCCAAATTCATCAATGATGACTACGCTTTTCTCCGTGGCATAGCTGACAGCGTGTAGTAACTGCTGGAGATCAAAAGCAAAGGTACTTTGGACCTGGCATAGAAAAAAAATTATTCCTTGTTATTCTTTTTTTTTTTTTTTTTCCTCACCGCAGCTATCGACTCCATGGTTTGAACGTGCACAAACAGCTTGTCTGCTAGCCCAACCACTGCTCTGTCTGCAGGGACAAAGCTAGGCACTGTCATCAGATATCTCTTTTAGTGTGTGATGCAGCTTACCTTCCGATATGAGCCATGTAAATAATCAGAGCAACCTAAATTTCTGATTATCAGCACACATCTCCCTGAAGAACATGTGTCACCTGTTTCAAGTAAACGCTTTTTCCGGAGAAATTGGCTCCGCTTAAGAGCATGGTACTGACGAGCTTTGACTCATCTGATCTTATGGTACTCATCTCTGGATATTCTTGCTCAGGAACGCATCCCCCAACCAGATCGGTATCGTTTGGAACAAACGTCTTCACCGTTTGTTCATGAAGAGGGTGCCTGTAAAAGAAACATGCTTAATAGGAGTCGGAACTGTTTACCGATACCATGTAAACTTGCCTGCCTTGAACGACATGTAAGACTGTATCTGCGGTTATCTCTGGCTTCACATAGTTGTATGCTTTCGCCACGACAGCAAGCGATACGAGGCTACTGATCATGTCATATGAAATCTCTTACGTTTTATAAGGCTCACCAGTCGAGTTCAGAAACAATATCCACCATCTCAAGTAGTTTTTCTTTGTAAACCAAAACTCTGTCGATCAATCTCTGAATCAACTCGATTTCTTGGTCTAAAGGATTAATGTTACCCTTCGTCCTCTTTCTTTCTTTCTTTTTCTACATTACCTACGATCAATGCATGAATGTCACCAATCCTTTCATCTAGCGCTACGAACACCCAGTTAAGCCGGCTAGAATACTTTTTTTTTCGGCTTTTACCTTTTGTCTTTCTGTTTTTAAAGTATGCATTTTCGCCTGTTGTAAACTAGTACGATTTAGCAACAAGGATGCACACAGTTTCTGTAAAGCACCTGCAACTCAAAGTGGGAGAATGCTTGCACATTTTCAATAGCTGCTCGGCCCAAGTTCTGTGGCAATGTCAGGAGGAAACCCAGTTGCGGGAAATACACGACATTTAGTTCAGCAGCAATAGCCGCAGGAACCTCCACTTTCACTTCGTAAGCTATCTGTAGCTAACATGAACGAAGTAAGTTGTATAATATCCGAAAAGGTGGGGATGAAGTTACCAGGTAGTCTTCCAGGTGCTCATACTGGTCTTTTAATTGGTCGAGTTTCTAGAATTCCTTTTTCAGGTTTGGCTTTTCCTTCTGCGCGACCGACCTCGCTTATGTTTTTCTTGATGATAATACGGTCCTCTGCATCACTTAGACCGAAATCGATCTGCGACCATTCATAAATGAGTTGTCTCCTGTTAGCCGTATTATACCATGTTATTGATATCGGATCCAACTTTTTTGAGCATTTCCACGTCAATGCCTCGTTGAATCTATAGAATATTTGTGAGTTGGTAGGAGGAACACCTGCTATGGCCATACCTTGTGCACGATCGGAACGGAAAGATGTTGATACTGTTCGAGTTCACTGTGTATTCTGAGACAATAAAAGGCAAACTTTTTGTTTTCTCTAAATCAGTGTCCGGAGATATTTATCTTTTTGAAACCTTACCTGGAGCAACTGTTGCCAGTCTTTCGCGGTAGCTTGATGTTCTCTTACTTTACTCAGCAATTGTGCTATATTACGCACACGTTTCATAGAGCCTTGTAAGGTTTGTGCTAGGTATTCTCTATCTTGACAGGTAAAAAAGGCTACGGAGGCGTGCCGTTCTTCCAAAAGAGATTTATCAGTAGAAGGACGCGCAACCCATTGTCGAAACATATGACTTCCTACTGGACTAACGGTGCGATTAAGGAGACCTGATAAAAATAAAAGAAGAGCTCAGGACAATGAACACACGTTAGCTTTTGGTATCTACCAAATAAGGAAATATCTTGACTTGGCTCCTTCCCATGCAAGGTCGAGTGTGTCTCTTTCTCAAAAATACTAAGAGACCTACAGTTTTTTTTAGCAGTAATTCCTGCCGTTAGAACAGGGTACCTAGAGGCGTCAGCGGAAATCTGCATGCACGAATTACTATAACCTTTTGTTTAGGTACTGACAAAGTGAATCTTTTATACCTTGAAAACGCTCGTAGTCGCAACGGGTGAGCATTTCTGTCCATGCCAGGCGATGGATGTTCAGTGCTCATGTCCTCCAATTGCTGGAGGTGATTTAGGAGCGCACCGGAGCAGCCAATCTGTAACAAATCCTATGTCACTGGGTACTGTATTACGAATCGTGTACCGTAACATGGCTATCAACGTGAATCAAACATGTAAGCTGCAAGTAGGCTTGGCGTCTTTGTCCATCCATAGATTCAGGATTGTCTGCGTTGGATCTTAGGCAGGTGATCGGAACGTGCGTGCCCAGCTCGTTGTCATTGTTTTCTCTATCAATTTCTTGTATATACCAGCTCAATAAAGCATCAATCCCAGTTTCGTAATTGAATGATTTTGAAGCGACTCTCTCGAGTTTGATATGACTATCTACAAAGGAAGGAGGGAAAGAATGTTAGGATGAATCATATCAAACAGAGACCGTATACTATAGTTTCGAAAGATGGGATCGAAATGACTATCCAGATCAGACGCAATGATTGCGGTCTGTGGATCAATTTGTTCAATTACTAACGGAATTGATGAGTATTTCTGAAAAAACAATAACAATTTTACATTGGTTTACGCGATCAAAAGGTGGTTGATCTTCCATATCTTCCATCAGGAAGAGTTCACGGAATTGCGGAGTGTAATAGGCACAACCGAGTTTCCCTCCGCGCCAATGAATCGACATGATCGATCCGATCAACGCTTCCTGGATTGATGAGCTTAGACGATATGTAAACAGTAGAGGTTTGTACATGGTTTTCGGCATCGCCGTTATCTCTGCCTTGTCTGGCATGTGTCAGCCTATCATCTGCATTGATGGATGGAAATTAGCCTTTCCGATCTACGAGCAGCGTTCTTACTGTTGCTCACTGCGGACTGCGAGGATGCGTCCATCTTGATCAGATCTAAATACACTTGGTGGGCGATTTGCGGTTTGAGAAAGTGATGACAAAAAAGACGGAAAGAACCCTGTACGTGGCGCTTATGTCAATGAAAGAAAAAGTAGTCCCGCCAACTCTTTTATAGAGGTATTGAACATCGAATCACGTATCTTTATTACTGCTCACCTAACGAGGCAAAGCGAGCTGTTCGTTGATCTGACAAACCAGTGAATATTGTGCAGATCACTAAATTCAAAGATCCACAAAATACAAGTCTGCCGAGTAAAGAGCTCCATGCAAATTACATCTTTGTCGCTCTTCGTAAAAACGGTATGACCTTTATAAATAAAACAAGTGGATTTTTGGAGGTTATGTGTCGATGTGACATCATCTCATAAAGTACGGATTCTGCTTGTTTCCTGATAGCTTGTCAATATTTAATCGACATAACTTGCGGCTACTTCAGTGAAACATCTGCAAGACCAGTATCTAAAATACAAAACAATCCAAAACGTTGACCTGTTTCATCGGTTTGTACGACTTGTAGCACTGTAACACTCTGTCATCAGAGCAGATTAATGCTGCGACAGTGAAGACGATAACCGTTGCACATCCCAGTGCGTACTGAGATTGATTATACAATAGTGAATTCACATCTTTTGGTATATTGGTCAGACCTCTGGCCGTAAAACTGAGCAATGGCCACTTGTGGGATCCATCCACCCTTTCACTCACTCCTATCGAAGTAGCGCAGGGTGTGGCACCCACAAACGCGTGTGATTGCCTTCGACGTAAGTAAGCTGACTTCCAAGATTTGTCCCATTTACTGACCATGAAACATTTCCACACTAATTTATATACATTCTACGTCCATTGAAGGACTAGGCTGGTGCAAAGAAAGTATAAATTTGTGGCCAGTTTAGATACTGATGGCCGCATACTCAATTCCCGTCCTTAGTGCAAAACTTGGCGCTTCATGGGACACTGAATTGATAAAGCTTAGTTTCAGTAGATGGTATGTCTCCTTCCCATCATACTAACGATTCCACGTTAGCCCACACAATACTGACGCGATACTCCCGAGGAACAACGTTAGAGGTAACAATGCTGTTATCGATTCATGGATATATCAGAACCCGAAATTGTTCCTCCCTCTCATTACTCTCCTGATTCGCCCAATGCTCTTGTATATAAAATAACCATAGAAGATCCTACAACATCACCTAATGCCTGTCACCGAGAAGAACGCCATTCAAACGTTAATTCCAGACAGTTAGATAAATATAGACAGGAATGTAATAAGGGTACACAACAGCCTTAAGGAATTTTTATCCGTTTCCCTTTCTATCTTCCCTACGCGATATATACACATGAACAAAGACGCAGTTTCTCCTAAAGCTGACTCCTCCGATTCGTAAACTAGGTGAGATCGCTGTTGGGTCTTAGATCTTTGCTATTCACATGAACGAGATGGCACGAGGCCTTGTTGTTCGGCAGATTGCACGCTTAAGAGGTAGAAAGTCGTGTACTGAGGAATCAACAGACACTTAAATATCTGATAACGATAGCACCATCAACTATTCCAGCACAACTGGGGTACCATTAGCGCTGTATTCCGAAATAGCCTTCCTGTGTTTTTTGAGCATCTTTTTTTTTTATTTTTTTTTTTACACTGCACAAAGACACGGGGAAGGCTGTGAAGAAAGTTTAGGCTAGCTTTCATTTTCTATATGATTGGGGCGTGGTTTTAAGTTTGAGTTAGATTTTTTTTTGGCTGTTATCAAACTTGAGAACAATGGTATCTGAACCAGTTCCACAGCCAGCGTCCTATTCACCGGCAGTTGGCACGCATGTTTATTGATTAAATCGGGCAAAAGTACATGAAAAGATGATATAGTGACCAATATCCGTTGTTATCTATTGGTTTTGTAACACGTTTCTAGCCACAGCCGCTCCGCCGTGGACAATGAAACAACAGAACAGATCCTGCAGAACTTCGGCAGAATCGCGGCGAAACAATCTAACAACAAAAGAGGGCAGGTAAAAGAAAGGAATCTCCCAAGAAAAGGGAAAGGATGTGGCGAAGTCGATGAAGGCGACACCTCTTAATATTTTGCTTTTGTTCTAAACTAGGATTGGTTACGGGAAGGGTAGATCATTAGACGGGGCTTTAGCGGATCGATTAAGATCCTCCCGCAAATCACCGCTCAATAGCCAAAACCCTAAACTAGCACTTTTTCGTGTGACATCATTCATTAAGTTAGCACAAAGCGTTAGTGCGTTCCATTTCTTTTTGATTCATTTACTATTCAGCATGCTGAAATTCTGCAACAACAGCAAGACAACGAAAGATGCTGCGGATCACTTAAAGCTTCTGGAATTTTCTGATGTGAGCAATCTGCATTGTGCGTCGGATCGCCAAACAATCCATGGACGATCGACAGCGCATCGGTCGTTGACTGGAGGGAGAACACGAACCTCTTCGATCGGCCATGGAGAGAACAGTACGCCTCGTCGACGCCATTCCGTTCCCGGAGAATGCCCTTCGCGTAGCTATACAAAGGATAAATCAGCCACTCTGCGCCGCCGACAGCGAAGGTTGTCTACGGATCTTCGTACATCCAGAAGTTATCAGCGATACGTCCTCGTAACAGGTGGTGCCGGATATATCGGAAGCCATACCGTCTTGGAACTCTTGGAGGCTGGTTATGTGACGGTGGTGATGGATAACATGTCAAATTCTAAATTGGGTATATGTCCAGCGGCAAATCATGGGATTGTACAGGTTGCTTATGGTACTTAGAGGCATTGCGGCGGGTGGAATTATTGGCTGGAAGACCTGTTCACTTTATCAAAGGTGACATAACGTCCATATCGGATTTGGAACACGTTTTCGCACAGTATGATTTTTGGGCGGTCATTCATTTTGCAGCGATCAAGGTGCAGTGTGTCACAAAATGGATAATTATGGATAACTTATGTGTCAGATGCCGATTTCGTTGTGTATAGGCTGTAGGCGAATCGACGCGTATCCCTTTAGAATATTATCATAACAATTTACTGGGATCTCTTAATCTGTTTAAAGTGATGAATAAGTTTATGGTCAAGAATCTGGTATTCTCGTCCAGTGCAACGGTAAAGCATATATATATATATATATATATATGTATAATATATACATACATAAAGACTGACCCAGTCCATGATAGGTGTATGGTGAACCAGAAACAGTTCCTGTAAACGAACATGCACGACTTGGACCGGTAACAAATCCTTATGGACGAACCAAACTATTTGTGGAGGAGATGTTACGTGATTTGTGTGCATCGGACCCAGATTGGAATGTGTGCTTGCTTAGGTTTGATTGTGGCACATTTGACCGAGCATGAAGTGATTGACACTTTGTTTTTGTTTTTTTTTCTACTTCTTCTTACAGGTTCTTCAACCCTGTAGGGGCGCACCCCAGTGGACTGATCGGGGAGCATCCCCAAGGTATCCCTAACAACTTGTTGCCCTATGTGATACAAGTGTTGCAAGGAAAACTGCCATTTGTACGGGTATATGGCAATGATTTTGATACGGCGGATGGTACAGGTGTGCGGGATTATATACATGTATGCGATCTTGCCACCGGCCATGTTGCAGCATTAAGGAAATTGGAAGAAAAGCCAGGATGCGTGGCGTATAATCTCGGGACAGGAACGGGTTACTCAGTGATAGAAATTGTCCAAGCCATGGAACGGACTACAAACAAGAAAATACCTTACAAGGTTGGCATTCCATTTATTTTGTTTTTTTTTCTTATTTTTTATAATAATGATATTTTTGATTAGTTTGTCGATCGTCGACCGGGAGATGTTGCTGTCTGCACAGCGGATGCATCATTGGCTAATCGCGAACTTGGATGGAAACCCCTTCGATCAATGGATGGGATGTGTGAAGATATGTGGCGATGGACACATATGAATCCACAAGGTTATGATGGACCATTAATTGAAGATGATACATAATAATAATAATAAAAGAAGAAAATATAGCACAGTGATGGTGATAATGTCTTTATGTTTTTGATCTCTTAATGATTAGATTCTTGAAGGGGTCCAAAGAAAAAGGGAGTCTATTTTGGGGGAATTCTCGTGGATTTGCGGACATTTTCACGACCCTCAAAAGGAAAAAGAAGGGAAACCAAAAAGAGAGGGAATCAATAAGTTATATAAAAGTTGGGTTAGGATATATATGTATATATGCAAAACACAGTAAGCAGCTCATAGGGCTGTCAAGTTATATACATAAGAGTTTGTCAAACTACACAAGAACAAAGCCCCTGTCAGACACTTTTTTTCTGTGTCAGGGTTTTGGATTTCCGAAGCACATTTTTTGTCCTGAAGAGGAAATTCTCCTTCTTGCTCCATAACTTTTTTCGTCTCGTTGTTTTTGTATTTTAGATCGCTTTCCCTGTTTCTTCAAAAGGTACTTCTTTTTTCTCATAAGGAAAAGAAAATAGTTCGAATTTATCTCCATTCCTTTAATATCCCTCTTTAACTCTTTTTTTTTTTTTCTTACTCTCTTTCTCCCTCTCTATCTCTTTATCTCGCTCTCTCTTTGTGGTGACCTTTCTTTTCTGCAATTGGAACCCCAATTTAAAAAAGCCACGTAACCCCACACTTTATCATACCTTTCTCTTCTTTTCTCCCTCCTTTGAATCCCTTATTTTCTCTCATCATGAGTCAACATCATTCAACATCGCAACCAAACCCATCTTCATCACATAATGTCGTCGGTGTCCATTACAGAGTCGGCAAGAAGATTGGTGAAGGAAGTTTCGGTATTATCTATGAAGGTAAACCCTAGAAACACACATAATATATAAAAAAGAATCCCGTCACAATATTTATTTTGCTTTTTTTTTCTTTTTTTCTTGTTCAGGCACCAACCTGCTCAATAACCAACAAGTCGCCATAAAGTTTGAACCCAGAAAAAGTGATGCACCTCAGTTACGAGATGAGTACCGAACTTACAAGATCATGGCTGGCTCCAGTAAGGCTTAAATTCTTTACCAGTAAAGAAATAACAACTCAAGTTATCATTTCATAGCTGGTGTACCTACCGCCTATTATTTTGGTCAAGAAGGTCTACACAATATTCTTGTGATTGATCTCCTTGGTCCTAGTTTGGAAGATATGTTTGATATCTGTGGTAGACGATTCTCTGTCAAGACAACCGCTATGCTGGCAAAGCAGATGGTAACCTATTCCCCTATTTTTTTCTTTTTCTGATCTCATTCATTAACCCTATGAGTTTTTAGTTAAACCGTGTCCAAACCATTCATGAAAAAAATTTGATTTATCGCGATATTAAGCCCGACAACTTTTTGATTGGTAAACCAGGTACCAAGATGGCAAATAATATCTTCATTGTTGATTTCGGCATGGCCAAGTTATACCGCGATCCAAAAACAAAACAACATATCCCCTACCGCGAAAGAAAAAGTCTCTCTGGTACAGCACGTTACATGAGCATCAACACCCATCTCGGAAGAGGTACATGAAATGAACTCTCACCACTTAATTCGTCTCACTAACATCTATGCTTTTTCTTTCTTTTTTCTTTTTTTTTCAGAACAATCTCGACGCGATGATCTCGAGGCTCTTGGTCATGTGTTCATGTACTTTTTGCGTGGTTCATTGCCTTGGCAGGGTCTCAAGGCAGCAACGAATAAACAAAAATACGAAAAAATTGGTGAAAAGAAACAAACAACAGCAATCAAAGATCTCTCTGATGGATACCCTGGTACGATAACAACACAGAAAAAAAGAAAGAAAGAAAGAGAGAAAGAAAGAGAGAGAGAGAGAGAGAGAGAGAGAGAGAGAGAGAGAGAGAGAGAGAGAGAGACTAATGTATTTCAATTAGAGGAATTTGGCATATACCTTCAATACGTACGTAAGTTGGGCTTTGAGGAAACACCAGATTACGACTTTTTGCGAGAACTGTTCACCAAGGCCATCAAAAACTCGGGCGAAGTTGACGACGGTGTCTATGACTGGATGTTGCTTAACAACGGCAAAGGATGGGAAACCATGTCGAAACGTCAAGCTAGTCGCCACGGATTACCTGCACAAGCTAAAAAAGTGATTGCAGACAAACGTCAACTTGCACAAAAAGACGCAAATCCGACGCAACCCGTTGACGCATCGCCAGCCGCAGCACCTCAATGTTTGAATCAACAACGTACAAAGAAGCCTGGTGCTTGGTCGAAATTTAAGACAACCATGACTTGTGGCCTATGTCAATAGTTGTCTTTCTCTTTCTCTCTCACACACTTTATTTACCACATTTCCTTTCATATCCAAAGAACACCTAATCATCAACTCACTCATGAGTCAGGAAAAAAAAAAAAAGAAAAGAAAGGCTTTGGCATATTTGTATTAACCTTTCCATTTGATCATTTTCTCCTTCTCTATCTCATTGTCGTGATTTTTTGAGAGTCCTTTAGTATTACTTGTTGTTATTGTTATATTACTTACTTTTTCTTTTCTTTCAACTCCCTTTTTTTTTTCTTTGCTTTTCCAGCGTATTTTGCATTTGCAATCTGCTTTTCTTTTTCCTTCTTTTTCTTCACACTTATTATTCCTCCTGTTTTCAATCAATGCCACACTTGTTCTAGGCTCTTTTTTTTTTAATTTCTTTTCAAGCAAACTTGCATCCGAACATAGAAACAGTCAAAAAATGAAAAGTTTTGCAAAACTCCTTTCTTTACTTATCGAGGCCAATGTGTTTCAGGATATCTGCTACGGCTTCAGGGTAATCTGTATGTCCATCTAGCTGTAATTCAATGTTTTCAATACGTGGGACTTTGATCGCATTGAGTCCTGCTACTTCTGAATCCATCGAGTGCAGTCGATAAACGTACGCTATCAAATAATTAAGTTAAATGATTGTCATGGTCCGAATGCTACTTACCTAGAACCCAATCCTTCGTTGTATAGCAATTGACGAATCGACCCGAAACAACGGATTGAACTTCATTCCACGCTTCTATATTATGACCAGAAATCGGGGCTCCCATCAAAACCACATGATCAACGATGCCGTGGCGATTGCGCTTGGCCAGTTCTTGCAAACAGTGCCAGATCACAAGACTTCCGCAACTATACCCAACCTTGATGGGAGAGAAAGTCAGATCCAAAATCGACCAAAGGGAGTGGAAAGGAGGAGGGGAAAAGACTTACCAGGCTACAGGGGCGGTTACCTTGAACACGTTGTTCCAACACATCCGCCAAAACTGTGGTTGTGAATCGTGAAGTTTTCCTTAAACATTGTCTTACCTGCTCCCGCCTTGCGCGACCTATCTGTTGCAATAACCCATTGATTATCAACCACGTCCGCAAGCTTGAGTAACATGGCAGGCAAAGCAACCGCGGCTACAAATCATTGAATGAACTTTTTCCTTTTCTCCAACCAAAGCAACTTTACCAAAGAATGCATTGAGAGCTGTATGCATAGCCACCTCTTTGCCAGCATAAGTGATTGCCTGATTTGCAATAAATCGCCGGAAAGCATATCCCAATTCCAGTAACGTATCCATCTCGTACTCCAAACAATAGATATCGTTATAATTTCTCGACGACGAAAATGCACGTTCCCATGGTGTCTATTGTTGTTCCCCGACGGTGAGTACAAGAGGGACATGTTTGGGTGCAAAAACTCTTGTTTTTTCTTTTTTTGCAAGTCGGTTCCATTTACCCGCGTCTCATTTTTACTTTCCAATAAAAATCCGGAAATGCAAATCGTGCACTGTAAAAACACATGTCAATCCAAGATCTCGTGCACAACAGATAAACCTTGTATCTCTTACCTGCAATGTCGGGATCGGCGGTACATCAGCATCGTTCAAGATCTGTTTAAATCCAAATTCTTCTATACCCTTGGTTCGTCTATGCATTTTCCATCCTTTTTTTCCATCATCGTATCAAACAAACAACAAAACAAACAAAACTACAACTAACCTGCTAGACCACCTCCTAAAGAAAGAAGATAATAGGAAAAAGTTGGTCATAGTCCCATACAGTAGGTAACCTTCATACCTGTCAGGCCAAACAAACTAGTGATCAGGGCAACACCCCCAGCAGTCGCAAAGAAAGTGGCACCAGTGACACCTAAAAAAAAAGAGAAGTGTGAATAAAACGACATGTGGTCCGCTGATACTTACCAACGATGAGAGGTGCTAAAAGTGGAGCAGCGAGGCCACCGGTCAAAGCTTTTCCATGGGAAGAGAGATGGATGAGTCGTCTAAGAATGCGGTAGTCTTCGTTTCTTTCTTTCTTTCCTACCAATCACAGCTCCGCCACCGAGGATACCCGCGCCCGTTGCTAACCATCGGAACGCTTTCTTCTTTTTGTTTGTTTCTTCCATCGTCTTTTGTGCTGATTGATCCATAGCAGAGGCACGACCAGCAGCATGCTCATCGCCCGATGCATTTTCTTTCATCGCAAAGTAAATTTGCTGTCCGATACTTCGTTCCACAGCCCCCAAGTCAGTCGCGTCCAACTTGAAAAGACGTGTTAGTTCAGATAGAAAACGACGAGCACGGGCATCGTACACCACATCGGATGCTTTGCCACTAGGAGACGAAAATCAGCTGAGAAATAACGAAGAAAGAGAAGGGGGGGAGACGAACGTTTCGTCCTGCTTATGCAATTGTGTGGCCACGGCAATCAAGTCGATTAAAGTCTCGATACGAATATCGCGCTCTTCCGTACTCACAATAGCGACTGCTTGTTCATATTCCAAGGGATATGTTGCTAGCACCATCCATTAGCAACATAAGTCGTCATGGTACACTCATGTACCAAGATCCTCTTGTGACAATGTCAAATAGCTAAGCATAGAAAACCACCATCCATAAGCCCATTCTCGAGACACAATGGGCTCCACAATGCCTAGAGCATCACTTGCTACGCGTGCAACAGCACAACGTTGGGTATGACTCCAGCTTTTCACTGAAAGCTGTATTGGACAACTCATGATAGAAACAAGCCAAGCATCGGCATGACGGCAGATGGTTTATCCCTTTTACTGCATTCCATGAATGAACATCAGTCACAGACGGACTCGGGCTTAATGGGCACACAACTCAGCGAATTCCGGGGTAGGACACAACTACTGGATCTCGATTTTGAATACCCATTTGCGTCTATTCGAAGATATTTGACGTTATTTCCAGATAAACTCTGCGTCTTGGAGCACGTATTTTTACGTTTATCCGATGCTGTGATTTTCGTATCATACTCTTCCATGTTACGTTTGTGTCATTGATAGCTTTCCATTATCTAAGGCAGAGACAGGAATTCATTGTCTCGTGCAAATGACGTGATAAAGATAGGGCTCGATATCTGGTGTTTGAGATAGGATACCATCGTCTCGTGCAAATGATCAATCAGTGATCGAATTTTTTATTTCATGCAAAGAGTGTGTGAAAGGTATGGTTCTTTATCTCACACAAAAAGGATGTCTCAGATAACGGAAAATGATGCATATTTAAAGCGAGCACTTCTTTTTCTTTTTTTTTTTTTTTCCTTTGGCTGTGTTGGTACAAACATCCCCGGTACGGATGTCAACTTTTTATTACATATCCAGGATCACTCATTTTTTTGTATGCCGTTTAGGCTGCATGACCGCTGTCCCGAACCGTCTTGACCGTGTTGGTGCTTTATGTCCACACTCAAAGTACGTAAACGTTGTCACACACACACACTCAGTATCGTTCATCTTCCGCAATAGATTGCCAGACGATGTATCGCTTCAAGTCCTCTGCACGCTGTCTACAATGGCCGCTCCCAAGCCATAGGGTCACCCCCAACCTCTCTCGCCGCCCCCACCGCTTCAGGTGCGGGGCTTTGGCCTCCGTCAATGGGCGGAATTACCCTTCGGGGGTTAAGTGAAATGGCATCCAAAGTATTATCCATTTACTAACCATGAATTGTTTTTTATGCTGCCCGAATAAATTTTGCGTCCACCGGAGAGACCAAGTTCATGTAAGTTGATTAATCCTCAGACGAAACATTGATGTACTAATGGCCGCATATTCGATTCTTCTTTAGCGCAAACTTTTCTCTTCAGAGGCGCAAGATTTATTCAGTGTAGCGTAAAAGATAGTTCAATAAACAGTATAATCCGCAAGTATTTCTTTAATAAGAGTGACAGCTATGCATCCTTTTTAGCAAGGTTCTCTCTTTTGTTGCCTTACCGGGTTCTACCTCACGCTATTCTAACATGTAACTTGGGAAAAAGACGATTTTTTTTGTCTCCTAGCTGCACAAGTAGTAGAGTGTCGGTCTGCACTTTTTTCTTAAAAAGAAATGGAAGTTTCTTGTTTTGGAAAAGAAGATTTTGTTCGAGTAAAAAATAAAATAAAAACTCATTTCAATTGCATTGCAGAAATAGACACATGTAAGGGTCAACTAAGCCGTGCTAGAAGCGATCAGAGCGTGGCACCGGCTAAATATTTTGCACTTGCGATCGATGATTAAAAAAAAAGCCCAATAGGGAAGGGACGACAAACTCTGTTGTTAATGAGTGGACGGTGTCACCACACTTTATGCAATGGGCAGTAAACCCCCAGGGGGGTCAGAAACTTGGCCTCGATCATCGCTTCTTCATGAATACCATCGGTAACGTTTCAGCTGTCGAGGCTTCAGGATTCGCCATTGGCATCGCTGAAGATCGAAACAAACGATTTCGCCGGACCATGGAAGATGCCCATGCCTACGTTGTCGACTTTGACTGCACACCACAACAAGGACTTTTCGCGATCTTCGATGGCCACGGCGGAAGAGACGCTGCTGAGTGGTGTGGTGACCATTTCCATGAGGTCAGACCTTAGCGTAACCTTTAGTTTTCCCTCTGATCCATTCCTGGCAGACGTTTCTCGAGTGTTACAAAGCATATCAAGCAACACACACTATACCAGAGATTATGGAAAAAGCCTTTTTGCAGGTAGACGAACTCATCAAAGAAGAAGAAGGGAAAGTCTCAGGATGCACCGCCATCGTTGCCTTTGTTCAAGTAAAAGACTCCAAGGTAGGATGATTTGACGCTGCCATCTCCACACATTGAGCTAACAGCTCTCTCTTCCTTGGAATAGCGGACCCTGTATACTGCCAATGTTGGCGATGCACGTGCCGTTCTATCGTAAGGCTGTCATATCTCGTTTTCTCCTTCTACGAAGGCTTAATTCTTTTTCTCTCTTCTAGACGTAACGGGAAAGCCATGCGTTTATCCTATGATCACAAAGGAAGCGACGCAAAGGAAATTAAGCGTATCAAGGACACCGGTGGAACAGTCATCAACAACCGAGTGAACGGGCTTCTTGCAGTGACTCGGTCTCTCGGCGACTATCCCCTGAAAGATTATGTTATTGGTAACCCGTACACGACGGAGACCGAACTAGGGGCTAAAGACAAGTTCTTGATACTTGCTTGCGATGGGGTAAAAATTTCATAAATAATGTTGATGTATAAAATCTAACTTATCTCAACTGTAGCTATGGGATGTATGTGATGATCAACAAGCAGTCAAACACATCAAGAAGGTGGAAGATCCGCAGTTGGCAAGTAAAAAGCTGCTGGATCTAGCCCTCTCCAAGGGGTCTTTAGACAACGTTAGCGTCATGGTTGTACGATTTACTTGAAACATGTTAGCATTTTTCTTCTTCAATACAAGTGCAGTATATTCTACAACTTTTGCTTTTAGATTACTCAGGATAGCCAAAAATCGAGCAAAGTCATTCTCTGCTATGGCACAGTGTGTGCAAAGTAGATTCATGTCTTTATCAAATCGACCGTTCGTGGCACATCACTTTTTTCAAATAAGAAACAGAAGAAATATATATGTACATCTTTATTATGATACATCGCGGAATTCACCTTGGATAATTCTGCCTGCGGCTTTAGTCTCGTTTAATGGAATAGTTTCATCAGCGTGCCACCCTGGAGCACTTAGAAACAGTTCATCCAGATGGGGACGACCACTGCTGTCTACCGTGGCGACTGTGCGCACCATACATGCGCCGCCACGATTGCCGACTGTCTGGTCATCCTCCACCCAGAATTCGATATTGATTTTTCGGACGCCGTTATGCTCGACCGAGGTCATTGCATGGACAGGCAAAAACGTAAGTTGGTTAACATGATCAACATTGAATTCGCGCACCAGTAATTGTCTTCCTTGGTCGGTATTAGCCCATGTCAGAAGATTGTTAATGGCCTGTTGCCTAATGTTGTCCGTCAGGCGATGCTCATGGACTTGAGCTTTGACCATTCCCAAGAAATTATTAGCAAAGGCTGCAGCGTTAGTCGTTTCTGGAGTTAATGACCGCCACAACGACTGGGTCTTGGACCATGCTCGCCAACTAAGGACGGAACCTATACCCAAGATACCAATCCAGATGACCGGGCCAAACACGGCACCTACCAAGGTCGCACCACCAAGCATGGTGGCAAGCGCAAAGCGCCGCTTCGTTTTAGTTGTGGTCATCAGCATGACTGGTATCCGAGCAAGAGAAAAAGGTCGAACGGCACGACAATTCACAGGGGACGGACGAAGGTAAAGGTTCGAGACCGTCGCTGGTCGTGTAGGAAGAGTCATCATTGTCGGCGTGGGTGGCGGTGCATAGCGAACGACGATTTTTTGAGAAGGTGTCGCCTTGGCAAAAAAAGGCCACGGCTGACCTCTCCATATTTGCATACGTGCTACTGCTGGAATTGTTTTTGATAATGTACCCATTGTTGAAGAAAAGAATAAAATAAAAGCGCAGAAAAGATCGGATATGAAACAAAATTTGCATGATAGCATTGGTTTTAAAGCAGAAAGGTCCGAGACTGATCCTCCGCACGAATCGCCGGGCTAGGACGCTCCAGTCCGAAACGAGGCCTGGAATAATCCAATTCAACTGTTCTTGTGCCCCGTTGTTTCAAACAGTACAGCAACTAATGGGGCAAGTCTCTATGTCACCACCTTCTGTTTCCGGAAAGGATCACCATTGTAAGTTTGCGCTGACGTTCATACGATATCCGAATTACATGCAAAGACATGAATTCTTATGCATCGATTCATTCTGCTACGATCCAATCCCAAACCGTGGCAACATCTTAAAAAGACAGAATCTCTTCAAGCATGATTTCTAAAGCGTGGTTGTATTGCATGACAACAGGACGCTTCCAGTAGAACAAATAAGTCCAATTTTCTTGTTGCAAATGGTCAAATACCCATGTGTGCTGTGTAGAAACATAATCAAATGACATTGTAATAGATATCATATATTGGATTTATTCGTTGCATGCAAGTGTTGTACCGATATCGTCTCGTAAGAAATTATTTCAAATAATGATCCTACTTTGATGAGCCAATTGCATCTACAGGACAACAGGGAATAGTTCATCAGTAGCTACTAATCCAGGTTCCTATGAGCACGATGAACAGTAGAATATAGAATCTCTGCATGTGGCAGCAGTGTAGCCCCAACTTTTTTTTAACTGCCGCCTATAATGCGCAATGATTACAATGATACCATTGCCTGCATCGCCGGAGTTGGCATTAGCAGGCTATTTCCCAACCCATCAATCCACAAAACGTGGCGCAAAGAAGAGGACGAGGCGGTGGAATGACTGATGTTTTCGCCTTCAAAACTTTTCCAATCTTTACGTTGAGCTATAGGTATAACTACCTAACGTTGAAGTACAGTCACATGACAAAAAAATTGGCAAAAATTTTTAGGAGCTTCCAAAGGTTGTTATATTCATAAACTTGTACAGTAGATACTCGTTATAAGAATATTCGATATAAGAATAATCTTGATATAAGAATACTTCTCAGGGGAACAAGCTCGGTGGATACTATGCTACAAAGTTCACTTGAAGAATATTCTCGATAAAGGAATAGATTTTCTGTCTACCGTGGGTATTCTTATATCGAGTATCTACTGTATATTATGCATTTGACTGACGAAGAAAAGATTGGAATTGTTACTTTTGCTCAAGCTGGTATAAAACCAAAAGGGATTGCAAATAAGACTTTAGTACATTTAAGAACCGTATATCGCGTCTTGCATAATTACGAAAGGCGAGACACAATCGAACGAGCTGTAGGGTCTGGACGACCCAAAAAATTTAAGCAACGTGATATTCGCAATCTACTGAGAATAGTAAAGAAGAATCGTCACGCAACTCTAAGTGAGATTACGAAGGCATTACCAGTTAAAGTCAGTGAGCGCACAGTTCGCAGAACGCTTCATGAACAAGGATTCCACAGTCATATCGCAAAGAAGAAGCCATTTCTCAGCAAAGTTCACAAGAAAAGACGACTGGACTTTGCTAAAAAGCATAAAGACTGGACTATTAATGAGTGGAGAAAGGTAGTTTGGACGGATGAAGCATCCTTCGAAAAAGGCAAAAACTCCCGTGTCACGCGTCTATGGCGATTTGCAAACGAAGGGAACAGCACCGAATGTCTTACGCCTACATTCAAAAGTAACAAATCATCTATCATGGTATAGGGTGCCATCCGTTATAGTGAGAAATCAGAACTAGTAATCCTAAGCAAGAACAGACGGACAGCTAAGGATTTTGTGGACCAAGTGTATGAGGGTCCGCTTCGCCGTTTCTGGAAAGGAAATGAACAACTAATCCTGATGGAAGATGGTGCACCCGTTCATAACAGCAATATTGCAAAAAAGTGGCTGCAAAACAATAATATATCAAAGTTAGACTGGCCTGCGCAATCACCAGACCTTAATCCCATCGAAAACATTTGGAAGCGAATGAAAGATGGCGTACAAAAGAGGACTGAGTTTTCTACAAAGCTTGACGGATTGGAAATTCTTTTACAGGAGACGTGGGATTCCTTGGATGCAGATTCATGGAATAAGCTTATCGAATCCATGCCTGGGTGGATAAAAGCTGTAATCAAAGCTGAAGGAGGCTCTACCAGCTGGTAACACTCTGCGCGTTATCAGCGTTCAGCTTACTTACTATGGGTGACGCGTTCCAGTATGTTCTCACCATACTGTTCATTCTCGTTTATGCGCTACATTTTAACGACTTTTATGTATTTCATACATAGGCTAAAACCTGAATTTTACCCAGAAAGCCATATAAATAGTTATTAGGAGCTTCCCGCAATGAAATAATTACAGTAATAGCGATCCTCATCCTGTTTACTCCAATATCTCTTGATATTGTACTGTGCACCATATCTTCACAGTATATTAAATTAATTTTATTTAGGAGCCATACAAAGACGAGTAAACGATCTATCTAATAGAGATACAACAGTTTCACAGATATCTTGTTTGTACCTGACTACCATCTTTATTTCTACCTCTGTTTCTCAAATACATGAAGTCCACACATGTGTAGGTTCCTCTGGCGTCTAGTTAAACTTACTTGAACAAACTCTATTGGACATACCAGTTTATACAAGACCGCATAACCGCTACTAAATTCAGTTAAGTTGACGTAGGACGAACCAGCATAGAAGACGTCAACGCAGCTATAGTATATTGCTATTCATAAACATGCACGATATTTTACAAACTGGGACCCAGAGTTTACGACGATAATCTTTTATTATAAATTCTTTGCCGCTCCTCGGCCTCTTCCATCTGCCAGCATACGATACATACCCGGTCGCCTTGCTTGAACCGTTTCCATTGGCTCTATTCATTGATAAATGCATGAGAATTTCAAATACTGCAAGTTTCCATGTGTTACCGTCGAGAAGCCAGGCTTTGGTTTCTTCATGTCGCACATGCGACACATGTCCTGAGGAGGAGGGGGAGGAGGAGGGAGTTCGCCTCTTGCGCGGCGAAGGTCATTTCTTGCGCGACTTGTCATGTTGTACGAGTTCATATCGCAGATGATGGTAGTAAATGTAAGTAAAAATTTTGCAAATTTATATAGCTAATGGTAAAGTTTTTGATGAAGATACTGTTTTTGCTCTGAAAGCAGATGAGCAGCATTACCTCCAGTATATGCGAGATGCATCTACGAATGATAGCCAGTGTAGTCAGGAGACAGCAAAGCTGAAGACAATGAATAGTATGTATACGAGCGAAATCATGAGTGACAGTAGCCTCACACAAAAATTTAACTGCATACCGGGCATAGTGACATAAAAGTCTGTGACATCAAAGTCAGATAGATATCGGTATTTGGCCTTTTTTAGATTATCGATTTTTTATAGAAAGAGTTTTTACATCAATATTCCTTATTCCGATTACTAACCATACGATACCTACAAAGAAAATTATCCAAAAAGATCTTCTTCATTTTTCGATTACAGCTCTCTACGTTGTATACCTCTTCACCTTATCATATGTCCAATGCATGTGAATGCTGTTCAAAAGTTTGTAATATCTCTATGAATTTTTTGGATAGAAATCCGACAATTGCATAAGGAAAGAGCTCCCATTTGAGTTTTCAAGGAAACTATCTTTCGACGGCCTGTTGTCTTTTGGAAGCTGCAGTAGAAAATCATATTTCATAAAGAATAGAAGCAATGTTCAGAGATTTTGTAAATATAGAATTATCTTTAGATCTGGATGATGACAAATAAATATGCGACGTCCAAGTATCCCTGTGCCTTGAACAAACAAAATAAAATGGTTTAGTCTATGTTTTCTACATGATGCCATAACCTAGAAATATGCACAAATATCCATATCTGCTTTAGTGTACAGGACGATTCGTTTCTCACATGACAGATATTTCATTGTATCTTGTTTCCATCCTCCTTCAGTAAATTTCTGTACAAAGACAACGCGCACTCTTTACAATTTTAGCGGTTAACTTATAGTATGTCTGCATATGACTATACTTCATATTAACTTCATATGCCA
>JNDT01002405.1:0-48883 GCA_000697055.1 Saksenaea vasiformis B4078 | reverse complement strand
AGGTTGAAGCAATACTCGACCATCGCATGCGCCATGGCGTACTGCAGTACAAGATCAAATGGAAAGGGTGGGACAACAGGTACAATTCATGGCAAGCGTTCGATGATATGGATGCAGATGATGAGATCAAGAAGTATCATGAGCGCAAGGAAGCCAAGGAGGCTGCAAAGCGTGGAGCATTCGAGAATGATGAAGATCTCTAGACCGTTCGCATCTTATGCTCGTCACTGAATGATCAAGGTAATATCATCATTGCTAACCAACGATCACCTTTTTTTTAAAGGCTTCTATCCTACACGATGAAACATTCCATCAGGCGGCCTTGGCAGAGGTCCTCTAGGAGGATGGTCATGTCTCATCGGAACGTCCGAAAGTTTAGTAAATGCTGCGTGTTCGCACATCACACGTCATCTCTTTCAAACGGCCCCTTCTAAATAAAATGAGTGCGTCCTCTTTAGAAGCGTTTATGCTATTGTACAGCGGCGATCATTTCAATCGATCATATTTCTTCGAACATCGGCGGCCGCTCAAACGTTGTATATTTATTCGTCATCTTTTGATTCGGAAAACAATCTCATATCTACAAAACTTCTGGACATCCGCCCTAAACAAACCAAAATCCACAGTAATCATTATCTTTACTTTTGAATAAACCTCTACCAAGAGTCTCAAAGTATTTTCTTATTGTTTCTGTGAAATTTGGTTAATTGAGAGATGGATAACAACGGGAATACTTTGAGACTCTTAGATGATTGTTTATTATTGTTTTACAGAGAGCTTTTATAGCAGTGGCGGTATTCTTGAGAAATAAAAATTTTACAATGATAAACCAATGATCGATGTTAAAGAGGTTTCAGGTACAATCGGGTATTGGACCCTGATATGATTTGTACTTCAGCTTAATCATTATTTATTCAGTTTCTCATCTGTGAGGTTTATCTGTAGATGTCGTGATATGATTTAGTCATTCTGTATGTAGAATATGACAGTTTCTCCTCTTACTAATTCTTTAACTGTACTTTTCATTGTAAGTATCATGTCAAGAATCAGTCAAATATATTGTAATGATGGCAGATAATTTTGTTAGCTTTTTTGATATAGATATCAATACTTCATACAACATTATTCTTCTTACTGTCTATAGATAGATGTCCAAAAGTTTTGTAAATATGAGATTACTTTTTAAATCAAAAAATAATAAATAAATATGCAACATTTAAGCAGCTACTGATGTTCTAAGAAATATGATTAATTGAAATGATCGCTGCTATATAATAATATAAATACTTCTAAAGAAGATATACTCATTTTATTTAGAAAGGATTATTTGAAAAAAATGATATATAATGTATGAACATGCAGCATTTACTAAACTTTCAGATGTTTTAATGAGATACAATCATTTTTTAAAGCTTATATTTCTGAAATAACTCTAATTAAGAGATATATAATTATAGTTACTATATTCTTTTACTATAGTAAAATATTATAAAAATAAAAATAAAAATAAAATAAAAAAGAATTAAAATATTTATCAATATTATTACTACTTTAAAAAACTAACTACTTTTTTTTTACTATTTTTTTAAATTTTTATTTATTACTTTTTTTATTATTTATTATTTTACAAATATTTTTATTTATTATTTTATTTTATTTAATTATCTTTGTTTACTTTCTTTTTTTTAAAAAAAAAATCCTCTCAAAAAATAGTTCTACTATACATTATTCTGAAATAGGATAAATTTGTGTCAACGTTCGTTGTGACAATTTGCCTGAGTGGTTAAAGGGTGTGACTCGAAATCACATGGGCTCTGCCCGCGCAGGTTCGAATCCTGCAGTTGTCGTTTTGTTTTTATTTTTTATTTTTAGTCGTTGTCGGACCTGTGGAATCCCCGCCCAATGAAACGGCAAAATACCACAGCAACCTTTTTGGAGTGGCGACCACAGACCACCCCTTGGACGGCGGTAAAGAAGTTTGCTGCGACGCGTATGATTGCTGCGCGACAATAGAAAAGAATATAAATACAGTAGAATTAGACAAGAAATAAAACAACAGGTTTTTACTATCTTTTATTTTGTTTAACTATCGTTGGGGATCTCAAGTGGATTTGACCGTGAACTATTTAGCGGAAGAAAATCCAGGCCCTAGAAGTTATTCCGCATACGACACGTTGTTTCTTCTTGTCGTATCATGTTTTTATGTTTTGTATCTGATTGGTTCGTTGTGACGTCGGCCTCTGTTGACCTTTATAAAAAGGCGCAGAGCGCCTTTGAATAAAGCTTTGTCTTTTGACTTGATGAATCATTAGTCCCGTCTGTCTAAAAAGTATCGTTGATCGTAGTGAAGAGTAAGACCTGATGAAGGGCGGCTTTGCCGATCCCTTCTGGCCGTCCTACGGTCACGACATTCTATTTTGTAGAGGAAGTGTTGTTAGAAATTGCTGAAAGTGGAAATAAAGCAGATTAATGAGTTACAAAGTAGATTGAGTGAAAACGCGAGATCAGAGAAGAATGTACAAAATCAGCATGATTGTAGTATCCAGCTATATCAAATGGTCTAGTGCGATTATAAACGGATGCTTAATTAAATATATCTGAACTAACTCAGGAACTCCGTTACTGACGCGACCCAGCGTTATATAAATATCACCACCTAGTGTAGTCTTGATCTCTCGTTCTGATTTCAGAATAAATCTCAGTACACTTTGGTTTCATTGTATTTCTCAGTTATCAGTTTTCTTTCACCGCTACGACTGCACGCGATACAACAATGGTTTTCAGGTTTATTGATATTCGTTAGATATCTCTATGATTATATGGTATTTCGAAAGTTACGCACATTCTAACTAGCAAAAGAAATCCAAGATGACAATTCGAGATCAAGACGCTGTTGATATCTTAGACGTCAATTTGTCTTCAATGCGGATCGTTTGGCATTTGCAGAAAGTCGGTTCCTGATTGTCTACTTCTCCGTAAGCGAAGATTAGTTCCATCAGAAACCGGGTTTTCTGTAGTGCGCTGCATAAGACAAATATCTCTAAAAAAAGCACCGGCCAGTCAACAGCAAGCACAAAATCTCAATTGTCAGTCGATAAACGGTAGGATGTGGTTGACCTCCAGAGATAACAAAGAGTCTTCCGATTGGTAACGTATTTTTGATTTTGTAATTGTGAATTTTACTTTGGAAGACGGCAGAAACAATAACAACGAGCAAATATCTCATCGCACACTAGTCATATTTGGCGATATTGAGGTGTGACTACATCAAGCTGTCGTGTAAAAAGGCGAGATGTCTTCTATCGACTATTAATCCGATGAAATGAGCATCTGCTAGGAATAGGTCTGATTGAATACGGATGTTTGTACTCATTTTCCTAGTCGAAGACATGTAGTTTAGTTATTGCTGTTTTCAAGTAGCGTGATGTCTGCATTTTAGAAAAAAGAAAAAATATTGTTTCTATTGATAAAGGAAAATATGAATGCTTCCTTGCCATGAGCTACTCTTTCCTAGATGAAATGCTAATCCCGTGTTACTCATTACTTGCTAAATTCCATAAAGCACACGTACCATAACCAATAAGCATCAGTTATTCAAGTAGACGATTAATCATAGATTTACTTAAAACCAAAACCATAGTGTCATACATACTGTTTATTGAACTATCTTTTACGCTACACTAAATAAATCTTGCGCCTCTGAAGAGACAAGTTTGCGCTAAAGAAGAATCGGATATGCGGCCATTAGTACATCAATGTTTCGTCTGAAGATTAATCAACTCACACGAACTTGGCTTTCAGCGGACACAAAATTTATTCAGGCAGCATAAAAATAAATCATGGTTAGTAAATGAAGATGCTTTGATATCTTTTCACTTACCCCCTGAAGGGGTAATTCCGCCCATTGACGGAAGCCAAAGCCCCGCACCTGAAGCGGTGGGGGCGGCGAGAGTTTGGGGGTGACCCGATGGCATTGGAGCAGCCATTTTTGAACGGCGTGCAGAGGACTTGAAGCGATACATCGTCTGGCAATCTGTTGCGGGAGATGAGCGATACTGTGTGTGTGTGTGTATGACAACGTTTACGTACTTTGAGTGTGGGCATAAAGCACCAACACGGCCAAGACGGTTCGGGACAGCGGTCATGCAGCCTAAACGGCATACAAAAAAATGAGTGATCCTGGATATGTAATAAAAAGTTGACATCCGTACCGAGGATGTTTGTACCAACAGAGCCAAAGAAGAAGAAGAGAAAAAGGAAAAAGAAGTGGTCCCTTTAAATAGGCATCACTTTCCGTTATCTGAGACATCCTTTTTGTGTGAGATAAAAGGAACCTATCTTCAACACACTTTTTGCATGAGACGACGGAATCCTGTTTCTGAGACACCGTTTTTATAAGTCAAAAGAACCCGATCACTGATTCAATCCCTTTGCATGACACGATTATACCCTATCACCGACACGCCTTTTGTGTGAGATAAAGAACACCGTACTTTTTCACACACTCTGTGCATGAAATAAAAAAAATTCGATCACTGATTGATCGTTTGCACGAGACGATGGTATCCTATCTCGAATACCAGATATCGGGCCCTATCTTTATCACGTCATTTGCACGAGACAATGAATTCCTGTCTCTGCCTTAGATAATGGAAAGCTATCAATGACACAAACGTAACGTGGAAGGGTATGATATGAAAATCACAGCATCGGATAAATGTAAAAATACGTGCTCCAAGACGCAGAGTTTATCTGGAAGTAACGTCAAATATCTTCGAATAGACGCAAATGGGTATTCAAAATCCAGTAGTTATCTCTGTAGATGTCAAAGCATCCGTGTAGCTCAGTACCACTGTGAACAAGCAGCCAAAAATTTAAAAAAAATTCCCACGCGTTAGTCCCGATCTGGTAATAGGTCCGATACTTTTTCACACGGTAATCAAGCAGTGAAAAACCACACCAGAAATTTTTCTTGAATTTTTATTTTATTTTATTTTTTTTGTTATCTTCCTTTTGTTGGTTTCTTCACCATGCTTCGAACAGCAACTCTCCTGAAAAACTCCACCGCCATTAGATACCTAGTAAACCAAAGAAGCCTTCATGCTACTGGAAAAGTAATTTAGCTCGGAAACCGATACAACTTTGCTGACTGCCGCATTCCACAGACCTTTAATGTATTGATGGCCAAACAAACGGCAGAATCATCAGCAAGCTGGTCTTCTTCTGATAAGTTTACCCAAGAAATGACATTTGTTCAAAGTATGGAGCCGTTGAAAGCTTATCGAGTGATGGACCACACCGGTATTGTGTTGGATAAGAAGCATGATCCAAATCTGCCCAAAGACGTGGCACTGGATTGTTATAAAAAAATGGTGAGCCTACATACGATGGATGGGATCCTGTACGAGGCTCAACGACAAGGACGTATAAGTTTTTACATGACCCACTACGGTGAAGAGGCAATGATTGGCAGTGCCGCTGCGTTGCAACCAGAGGATGTGGTTTTTGGTCAGGTAGACAATCTCGGTTTCAAAAAGAATTTGAAGTGCTTAGGGAAGAGTGTAGTACCGTGAAGCATTTATGCTGTTATACCGCGGATTTACGATGGATGAGATTACCAATCAATGCTTCTCTAACGAACTGGATTATGGAAAGGGGCGACAGATGCCCATTCATTATGGTTCCAAGAAACACAACTTCCAAACAATCTCTTCGCCGTTAGGAACACAAATCCCTCAGGCTGCCGGTGCGGGATACGCTCTCAAACTGTCCGGAAAGCAAGCCTGTAGTCTCTGTTTCTTTGGCGAAGGCGCTGCCTCAGAAGGTGATTTCCATGCTGGATTGAATATGGCGGCCACTTTGGGCAGCCCGACCATTTTCTTCTGGTAAGACTTACAATGCCACGGCTTCTAGAATTTCTCATTTTCTATGGCAGTCGAAACAACGGTTATGCAATTTCAACTCCGTCTTCTGAGCAATACAAGGGTGATGGCATTGCCAGCCGAGGCGCAGGTTATGGTATTGACACCATACGAGTTGATGGTAACGATATCTGGGCTGTATATAATGCCACCAAGGCTGCAAGAACGATCGCTGTGGAAGAGAATAAACCAGTGCTTATTGAAGCGATGACTTACCGTATCGGTCACCACAGCACATCAGACGATTCTACAAAATACCGCGATCGCAAGGAAGTCGAAGAACGTGCCCAATTTGATAACCCGATTACGCGACTTAAGCGCTACCTGGAGGCCAAGCAATGGTGGAGTCAAGAGGAGGATGATGCCTGGAAAAAGGAAGTGAAAAAACAAGTGTTGACAAGCTTCGCCGCGGCGGAGAAAAAGAAAAAACCAGCAATCCGTCATTTGTTCACCGACGTCTACGATGAGATGCCTCCAAATCTCATTGCGCAAAGTCAAGAATTAGAAGAGCTAATCAAGAAATATCCCGAATATTACTCAACCGAAGAATTTGCTTCATAGTCATATGTATCCACCAAATATAGAGAACAAATAGATCTTCTTGTAATCTATTTTTACCCATTGGTATTAAAATCATCTGTACTTATAATCCAGCGGATGGCACGGTACACTCATCCTGTACCGTAGTGTTGCTAAGGATGCGTGCTTGATAGACGTTCACTTCTACGTACAAGCTTTACATTCCCTTATTGTCTGTCGGAAGACTTAGGACTGTCTTTGCAGTCATCGAGACAATATTAAAAAGGGGAATACCTAGATTGCGTTATTGAAATGCTAAATGGGAGATGGATTGCTTTAAACCTCCAGCAGTGCGTTATTTTCAGTAATTGATCGATTCCGGATGCCAACAGATGCATCCCTATGTAGCACGAATTTTTGGTTTTCGACGTGGCGGATTTACCTTCTAGAGGTAATTCAAAATACATCCGTGTGTTGTCAGCTGTACTTACCGTTATAGGTGATTATGCTGGTGGAATAAAGACTTTATCGATCCGCGACCATGCTCATGTGAGATACCGTTTCCTGACAAAAAGCTAACTACTTTCCAGGACCAATTTATGCTCTATATGGACGTAAAATTCATGTGCACTAGTGTAAATATCAACTCAAGAAGCACTTGGTTCCTGTTCGCCCTGATAGGCGCTGCGCATCACATAAATATCAGTACTGACCTTCTCAAAACGCCGAATTACAAGGCTTGTCAAGCAGAGTACTAACAGTATGTGAAATCAGTATGCGAATTCATGCCATTTACATATATAATTATTCGTCATTAAGCGTGCCATCCAAGATTTATCTTCCATTATTTTCCGCAACTATCCAACCTCCCAATGAGAGAAACACGCCTCATCAAAACAGTCAACTGAGCGTTGATCCTTGCTAGTATGTAGACGAAGTTGCTAAGGCGCGCAAATACGGTCAAGCAGATTATCTACTTTCTTCGAGGCCCTTATTAACAAAGGTTCATCAACTTTCAGAATTGTATTCGTTAGTAAGTAGCTATGGCTCCGTAGCTTCAGCCAATGCTATGAAAAGATCCGGCACGGTAGTCGAAGTTCTGAATCCCTCATAGCATTTACAGTCCTAAGGCCACAACGATCTGCTATCAGAATTCTTCGTTAAACCTAGCTTTTTCCTTCTTGTGAATCAAAATGTGCCCAAGTATGCAAAGCACCTGACTCAATTTGGATGCAAGCGCCGGTAAATAGCGAGTCTCAAGCTTTAAGTGGAATCGGTGTTACACCGACTGAATTTCTTGTCTCCGTCTTTTTCTATCTTCATCAGAATGCCAGTGCTCGATCTTCGAGGCTGTCTGGAGGACTCTCCGAAATTCCGGAAGCGCGTCAATGATCACGAAGAGTCCATCCAGAATTTTGAAACCTCGTTGAAAACCTTGGTTAAGCTTTCTCGTACGCAAGTGGAGCTCTCCACAGGTAAGTCACAGCTCCCTTGTTCTGCTGACTGACGCCATTCCAGAGTATAGCCAACGCCAGCAAGGACTGGCTGAAGAGTTCATGTCATTTGCCCATTCGCAAGATGATCCTATTGTTGGTAACAAAAAGTTTAGGTACGCTACAGACAAATAACTCAAATCGAAACTGCACAGCTCACGCCCTGGAAAAATTCGGAAAATCAATCGCCGAAGTGGAGAAGTGTAGAAACATGTTTGTGCGTTTCTTGATCCACTAACTTCTGTTATGCTAATTATGGAATGCATTCTTGATTATCATCCCTCTGATCTATATAGAATTCGCATGTACTCGACACGTTTGTTAATCCGCTGGAAACGTTTATGAAAGAAATATTATATCCCATCAAGGTAAATAAACTCAAGCAACCGCAATATTCACGCTTAGCATGAACCTACAGGATTTGAAAAAGCGTTTTGAGCGAGCCAGCGATGATGTAGACACAGTTTTGGCACGATATATGGGAAAAAAGCCAAAGGATCCGACATTAGTTGATGTAAGCTTATCGCTCGTTTCCTATTTTTGTTTTGACTGTACGATATAGTCTGCAAAAGAGTTGGGTGATACCAGAAAAGGATTCCATCAAATCTATATGGAGTACGTTACCAAATTGAATGAGATAGAGGCAAAGAAGAAAGTCGATTACATGGAGAATGTTGGTATTAGATGGACCGGGATTCCTTGTATGCTCATTCTCCCTATCAGGTCCTTGCTTATATGTATAATGAATCAGTTTTCCACCATCAAAGTTACGAGATACTAAAAGATCTGGAACCGTATATGCGAGACTTAACAGGTATGGAAGGTACATGACAGTATATGATTTAACCCGAACTGCGCTAGGATTACTTTATGATGTAGGTTGATGCGAACAGCCCGGCGATTTTCCAGATAATTAATGGTTACTGCTTTAGACAAGGCAGCGATATGTCGAAGAGTCAGCCGAAGGCCTTTTGTATCAGAATTTGTGCGCTCAGGTATGCCCTCTAGACTGCTGGCAATCGCACATGTTCATATATGGATCAACAGAATACCGCGGCGCATTACGATCCAACGCAAAATAATTATCTTAGAGTCCCCAATTCTGGAGACGCCCCAGCCGATAGCAAAATTGAAAGCAGTGCAACAAAGTCAGGTTACCTTTTCGAACGTAAAGGTGGTCGTATGTTGCAAAGTTGGGTTCGAAAATACTTTAGTATTGAAGGAGAAGAATTGACTTGCACAACACGGAATCCAAAAGTAGGCTGGATACGCACTTACAAATTTGATTACTGATCATGCCGATTATCAGCCCTCTAGAGAAGAAGATCAACCCTCATCATATAATTTGCGTGTGTGTAGTGTCAAGTTATGCGATGGATATGATCGGCGGTTTACTTTTGAAGTGATTTCTCCTATGAGGTATTATAGCTCCTATTGGCTTCTAACTTGTTCTAATGATGGTGCTCAAGGGTTATTGTGCTGCAAGCGGAAACCGAGCAGGAGATGCATGAGTGGGTAGACAGTCTGAGAACAGCATCTCAGCAAGCACTTAATTCAAGTAAGTCACCGCCACAATTCCGTCATCATGGTAGAGTAAGTGATGAAGGTCGTTTTACATGCAATCAATAACATTTTTTCACTTAGGGACGCTCCGAGGTGTCTTCTTTGATCGAGGTCAAGGAACCCCCTGGAATGAGCACGGAAAACAGCAGGTTACTACTTCGAGCTCTTCGTGAGACACCCGGAAACGAAAAATGTGCAGACTGTCAAGAAGCAGGTAATGATTCATATCTTGTAGATGTGTTCTATACTTAAGGAAAAGTAGATCCTGAATGGGCCAGCACCAATCTTGGTGTTATCATGTGTATTGAGTGTTCTGGTATACATCGAAGTCTTGGAGTGCACGTAAGCAAAATTCGTTCACTTGTACTAGACAAATGGGAACCAGAAACTATCGAGGTAATACCGAATAAGAGAAGCTTTTTGCTAAACAAAAATGATAGGTGATGCTTCGAATAGGAAATACGAAAGCAAATAGTATATTTGAAGAAAATGTGCCTGCTGATATGGAGACATTCAGAATTAATCCTTATTCTTCGAGGTTTGAAAGATGGACCATGCAGCCGAGAATGTTCTAATTTGCGATAGAACAGGCCTGAGCGAGATTTATGGATTACTGAAAAGTACCTGAAACGGTCGTTCGTGGCTAACAAGAAAAATGAAGAAGAAGAAGAATCCATAGATAAGGTATGTAAATGGCATAATGGGTGCGCATCGTATATTGAGCAAGTATAGGCTTTTTGGGATGCTGTAACCCAATCAGAACTTGCACAGTCGTTGCGGCATTTGGCGCAAGGTGCCAAAATTGATTACAAAAACCCCAACGAGTGTTATCAGACTGCTCTGCATAAAGTGGTGCAACAAGGTGATGAAGTTGTCGTCGAGTTCCTACTGCAGTGGTTTGGTGATGTGAACCAAGCGGATGAGAATGGATGGACAGGCTTACATTACGCCGCTACAGCCAATAATGTACGCTTAGTGCTAACTTTACTCAAGCGACATGCCAAAGCCGACTTGAAAGACAAGACGGGGAAGGTAAAAATAGTTGCCAAATTCTGTCGCTAGAATTAAACGTGATTAGACTCCACTTGACCTAGCGGTGGACCGGCAAAATGTGCAAGCTGTCACTGCACTAAGGCTCTTTGCTTTCGACAAGCAGCACAACGCGTCGCCAGCAAGTTCGCTTGACTTCGGTTTTCGGGAAGCCATGTCGTCTTTCAAACAAGATCGCAATAGTCTTGGCGTCCACTCTCATTCCGCTGTAGATTTAAGGGAAACGCAATCCGGAAGCCCCGTCCTCAATGACGATCAGAACAGCAGATTACTTCATCCTAAATAGTTTTTCGTAATTCGTTCTCTAGAAATGTTGGTGGTATTCATGCTACTTAGCCTCAGCCTTTATAAACCCTAATGCTTTCGCCTTTGTCGAATAAAAACACCTACATAAAATACAGAGGCATCCTTGGTGAAAGGATGACAATGTCTTGTATTCATTATCACCCAATGAACAGAAGCTTTCTTGTTACACGCGATAGAAAATCCTTGAGCACTTCAGTGATTGCTTGCTTGCATACATCAGGACTCTATGCTGTATTTAAAACCTGTCAGCCATAACAACGTGGCGTAGAGTCTAGAAATAAACTTTATGCTGACGTATCAAGAAGTCTAATCGCCTGCTGTTGTAGTGCTTTTGCGTTGCAGATTTTTGCAACCGCGCTAGTGGATGGGCCATAATGGAAATTGAAGCTACTTAATTAACGTTATCAGGTCATTTTGAAGAAGGAAGAGAAGTGAATCTGATCCAATTTATTTTCGCAAGCAAGTACCGCGAGATCGCAATTTGTTTGCACACTGAAGATTCAGGCTTCACTCCTCCTTTTCTTCAAAGAGCCACTACTGACTATAGTGGAAGAAGGAAGCGCATTTCAATTGTTCAGGCAAATAAAAAGATCGAAACGTTTCATTTACGGCCGACTGAATAGTGGGCCGTGATATCAAAGCGTATCAAGATCATGAGCATCATCAGCTCATAATAAGATAACGGATAGAACATTTTCGATCCAAGACTTCAAGATACGGGCTCTTTAGGATATCTCGGTTGCCATCCATCACTACGGTATCTGAGTTCCGGCTTGATAAATGGGATAGACGCGCCCCGTTAAATACGACTTGTGTTATACACTGTGAAGTTGTTGTTGATATGTCCTGAAAGTTGCGCGCTTTCTGCGGACAAATCGAGAAAATCGGCTATTTTAATATAACCAGGCGTAACTACGCTAATCTAGATAAAACTTGTGGCCATCAAGGGTCCAATTTGTGCTTAGGAAGGATTGAATATGTGTAACTACTTCACAAAGTTTTCATCAGAGTACCAATTTACTTACATGAGTCTGCGTTCTCCAATGGACATAGAATTTATCCGAGCAGAATAAAAAGAATAAGTCCGTGGTTAGTAAATGGAATAATGCTTGGATTGAACGAACGTAAAAATACATACTTCAAAGTGCAAAGTCCCATTTGAAGGTAATGCCAAATCAAAATTGTAAGAAAATTTGGGGTCAGATGATCACATATTCAGCGAAGAAGGTTGTGCAGCCAGGGTCATCGGGATATTGAATGAAAGTAGGGCGTAACCTTACTCATACGTTGCTACACCGTGTAGAGCCAGCGAGACGCATGCCGTTTGTGAAAAGTCTGCTAAATCGCTGTCATGGCAAATAAGATAATTGACATAAGAACAGTCTACGGAAGCCTCTATCCGTTACTGCAATCGTCAACGATAAAGGTATGCGGAAACGGTCTTTTTAAGCAATAAATTAGTGTCTGCATCCGCAAGTCTATTCATGCGTCTCTTCCCTAGAGCATCATTACGTAAAATGTGTGGTTGTATTTTAGTTAACGGGTTATGGTGGAATGGCGATGCTATGCCTTTATGAAGACGTTTTATTTTGGGTCGATAGCATCTTCATGCTTGCAACTTCCACCATTCAGAACTCATTCGTATTTATTACAATTGTATTCATTTCACAGCTGCGTTTTATTCAACCTTGGTCGACCCCTGGGCTTATGTTCGACGTCTTTGCATCCTGTTTTTCCTGTTACTATACAGCGGCGACAAGGGCGCATATTATCACAGCGAAGGTGGGACCGTTTACAATGATTGCAGGCTCTGTCAACATTTCTTCCTTTATCTAAATTTTGTCTCTTGTCTACATTTCGTCGTTTTTTGCTGGTTGCCACCATACTAACGGCGATATTTTGATGCTTCTGCTCTTGCTCTTGCCCCTGCTGTCGCTGTTGCTGAAATTTGGGCGGAGGGCCTTCATTGTCTAATTCTTCGTCATATTCGTAGTCATCGTCGTTGTTGTCTTCGTCGTCAGATAGCCTTTGCCGCGATAAGTATGTACTGATGCTTATAGATCGTGACGGTGAGTGAATGCGCTGCATTTGCGAGAGATGTGGGGCACTGATCCGTTTTTTGACGTTTGGAAATTGCCATTCTCCAAATGGTGCATTGAAATACTTTTGCTGTATGGAAGAAGCATCACTACTGTCCCCATCATCCGAAGACGGAGAGCGTGACCGCAGCACATGCTTTGAATCGGCTTCTGCAACATATGCATTGACGTCCTTATGTAAAAATCTTCTTATCAGGAAAAAGAGAAGGAAGGCGTCTAATTATGTGCTAAACACTTACACTCAAACTCACATAACCATTCATATCGGAAGAAGACCATAAATCATCAAGATAGTAAGAGTCAAGACTAGATGAGGAGTCAAAGTGAGTGCCTAGGCTAGAGCGACCCATCATAGGTTCATGCAAGTAGTTCAAATAGGACACGTCGTCGAAACCAAGTAAGTCATCTATCGGATCGTTTGGCACAAGATCGGGAGTATAGACCAGAAATGGTTCTATAGTTTCACTGCATGGTAACGCATCTTCCTCGGAAGCGGAAGTTTCGGGAAAATTATAACGTGGATAAGTGGCATCCATGCTGCAGTGTTAAAAAAAAAAGGATGATCGGCAATAAAAAAGGGAAGGTAAAGAAGGGAAAGGTTCGACATTCCGCCGATTCCCCACACTCTTCTTTCGCGATCATCTTCATCTCTTAAACAGATCACATACTTACAGCTGCATTCTCTTCCGGTTTAACATAAAAAGAATTTCAAAATAAGCCATAAAATAATTCGAAACGGATCAGTCGACCTTTACATCTTTCTTCCTCATGTACATAATGGGTTCCTACAACCAGTCTAACAACCATCGTACGAAGTATAAGCACTTGCGAAAAATTTTCCGCTAATCACAATAAAATAATACTACTGACATAACGATAATTCATTATCGATTCGGTTGATGGAACTTGCGAGCCAAAAGAAAATTCTCATTTCAAAGTGTATCTCTGTCTTTTTCTCCGGATGTCTGTCAAAATCGGTGTTTTGCAGCATTAGTCCACTTTTTATGGATATGTTACATGGGATTATGCAATTTACCATCTGCAAATGTTTCTAAGTGAGAGCCCACGTACAGGGCTTTGATCCCTCATTCCTTGCTATTATGCCGTCCCTCTGGAAAGGATTAAACCTTCAACAAGCCCGAATAGAGAGCATGGTCGCCAACAACGGTAGCACTTACGCCTATTGCATTGTTAATCGATAATGTAGCGTTTGTAGATACATATTAAGTTCCATCCTACCGTGGGCAGACTACCATTTCACCCACGTTCCTCAAGTATTTGTGAAAACAATTTTGCTAACGTTATAAATGTCCAAATGTGGGGAATATATACGCGTCTCTTATGACTTAATGGTTTGCACTATTGCTAACGTCACTGCAGTCGCTGTTACAATGATAAGATCTTATTCAGTCATGCCAGTGGTTAAAGCTAGCGTATGAAGTAACTAATGCGTGATTTGATCATGAGAGTTGATACGATCGGAAAGTAATGAAGTGAAGAAAAATAAATCAATATTCTAATAAATAAATCACGACCCTTCAATCACTGATGATAAGCGTCTTGAGCGACCTTGCGACCGTTAAGGTTGGTAAGTCAAATGCGTTAGAGACCTTCACCCCCCAATTAGGTGGAAGTAGCTTGGTCAAAACGAACCATCTGGCTACAATACAGCTTCAATGGTTAGGATGTTTTGGTTTACATAAACGAGTCTTACACTAAAATCTGTTCTATGCAGATACAAGGGAATATTATGATAGGACTTATCTTCTATCACCATCTGATCCATGGAAAAGTGGACTGCGGGTATTCGTTTTGCTTATAGTGCACAGATTAATCGGTTGAAGCAGAATCAACAAGGAACATCTTTACAAAAATATTAGTACCAGCACACCGGTGCTCTAATTGACGTGAATCGGCTTCTGGAAGCTAGATCACAAGCGGTCTATACATACATACCACGACGGAAAGCTGAAGTTGGCAAATTTATTACATTAACCACTAGATTGCACAGAGTCACTAGCAGCCACAGATATGTATTTCGTTAAAAACTTGTTTGATAAGCATAAGGTATTCTAAGAACATGATATGCTTCGATGGATGTCCTTTTTTTTTTCTGTCAGACACCATCCGTCCTGAGGAGAGTGACTTAGCTTTTTCGGACACCACAGGGCTGTTGTGCCCGAATTATATCACCAATTTTTTCGTTAAACGCGTAAGGCGCGCATGCGAAAAAATAAGTCTCTTCAGCATGTCGAACACTGAACAATCCGCTAATTTAAGAGCATACATCTGTCGTGAAGTCAAGTCACTGTAATGTTGTTGCAGCGCTTTTGTGCATAGGGTTAACATTTTCTGATTAGGTGTGATGCCGATCCAGACGTTCTGGCGCAGTACATCCTGGCTCTTGTTGGCTCTGGCGAAAGCACCGATAAATTAAAAGCGTCTCTGTCCGAAAAGTTGAATGAGTTCTTTGATGATCGTACGTCGTAATTTGTCCGTGTTCTGGCTCAAAATTCAATCTTATTACTAGAGACTGGTCCTTTCCTGGACAGATTGTTTCAGGAAATCGAGCGTGAGAAGGATTCATCTGCCGAAAAACCCTTACGACTAAGCGATTACTCCGAGGATGAGGATGACGGCGATCGTAATTTCAAGCATAAGCGCCAGCGACCCCAAGTGGAAGATGCAAAGCGTCGTTTAACTGCAGAATCCCACGAGCAGCAGCCTCAGAAATACGCTAGAGGCGAAGGAGCGAGTAGAGGTAGAGGTTCAGGACGGGCGTATGGGATGGATCGTCGACCACGCTGCCGAGACTATAACGGTAACTTGCTGCTGTTTGGTCTTTATTCGTTACTTAATTCTGAATACTAGAGAGAGGTTTCTGTATGAGAGGCGATGCATGTCCGTACGATCATGGTGAGGATAGAATTGTCGTGGAGGACAGCTTAAATCATTTACCTGGTATGGGTGGACCTCTGATGATGCCACAACCTGGGATGGGTCTGCCGCCGTTTTACACTATGCCCGCCAATCCGCGTAAGTGTTAGGAGGAAAGAGAGTTGCGTTGTAGCTGATAGCTTTATTTGTCCATGGAAGCAATGATGTCAGGCTCTGACGCTGCCTACGATCCTGAGTATGCTACGACCGGCAACGAGACGTCAGATAGCTACGCACAGCGAGGTGGCATGCGACCAAGAGGAGGTAGAGGTCGTGGACGAGGCAACGGTTTCCACGATAGAAGGAGTGCGGCGTATGATAAAACCAATACGACTCTTGCTGTCCAGAACATACCTCCAGAAATGTGCCAATTAGCGATTGTGAATGATTATTTTAGCCAGTTTGGAACAATTACCAATATCACCGTTCATGCATCGCAGCAAAGAGCTATCATACAGTTCTCCACTCGCGCTGAAGCCGAGGCAGCTCACAGCTCACCCAATCCTATCTTTGACAACCGATTTGTTAAAGTGTTTTGGCACAAAGACAGCTCCTCTACAGAGACAAAGCCCCCAGAGCCTGCACGCACCGAGCCAGACCCTGAGTTATTAGCTGCACGCGCTGCTGAATTTGCCAAATTGAGAGAAGAAAAAAAGAAGTTGCGTCAGGAGCGTGCAAAGGTCGTGCTCGAAGCGCATAAGCAAAAACAGGAGTTACTGGAGCATCAGATTGCAGAACAAAAGCGACTGATGGAAAAATTGACTTCTAGCAAAGATATGACCAAGACAGAAAAAGCGGAGCTTTTGAAAGCGTTGAAAAAGATTGCAGCAGAGATCGAAGGAACTAGAGCAATAACGGCAACAACAGTATCAGGAGCAGCAGCGACAACGGCACCCTCGGAGGTCTGTCAACGTTAACATTACTTGATGGGCACTGACGTTACTGTTTAGGCCACATATGGGCAAACCTCAGCGTGGCCTAGGCGATACACATTAGATAACCGACCAACATCCCTGTTGGTTAAAGCTATCCCTGAAGACGGTAAAGACCAGTTGCGCAAACATTTCGAGGTAGGTCGATTACTATCGTCATCTTGTCAATAATTATGCTAAAACTTTTCGACAGCAATATGGATATATCACAGCATTTGAAGTTAAAGATCATGAAGTTATTGTAAAGTATGCTCAGCGCTTTGAAGCGGAAAAGGTTAGTGGATGGCAACTGATGATGATTTTACTGACGTTGGTACCCAGGCTATGGCTTATGGGTCCAATTTCCCTCACGGTTCTCTCGAGTTGACGTGGTATACTGGAGTCAAATCAGATGAGACGCCATCTACTAGCAGCTAGCATTATTATTTGTACATACAGGATTCTGCATATAATTCTGCGTCAGTTTAAGATTATTTCGTATCTGTTCCAAATGAGTTCTGCACTAAGAAGCCGATCTCTTTTTTTTTTTTTTCCTTGAATGCGATGCCAGTATATGTGTTATAACCGATGAATATGATCTGTCATTTTGATGACTTAACAGACAGGGCCGCACATTGTCCCGAATCAAAGAGAACAACTGATCCAGCATTTCAGGTCTCGCCCTCTTCCTCTACTGCTTTTTGGTCAGCTACCCTTCTTCTACTTCCTGCATAGCAGGTTTTTCCTATAATGCCGACCTCATCAATGGTGTTCTTGCCTGAGACGAATGTAAACGGTTGCTCTGTTGCATAGTCCTCTGAACATGTCAACCCGGTGCACCACGCCAGATTACAACGAGATGTGGATGTTTTTGGGTGAGTCGGCGGCAGTTTGTTGAAATATATGATATCCAATCGGCGCTGAGCTTCCATACACAGGCTTGCGTGTTATAGAACATAAAGGCGTGTCAGCAAATAGTAAAGAAGTCCACAGCAGCTTGAGGATGTGTCAAAAAAGCAAACGCGCATGTGTCTTACATCCGCTCCAAAATAATAAAAGGATTGTTATAGCATTGTATTGTGCATGAGAACATTGTATGTGGTCGTAAACGCGGTGCCAGGTTCGATGCACGCGTGTAACTTTTTCCAATCCATCAAAAATGATGCTACTTTCAGTAGGCTTTTAAAGACGTGCCATTCATTGGATAAACCCTTGCGTCCCACGAGGGAGCAGGTTATCTACACGCACCTGCAGTTGATGCAAAAGAAAGTACTTATCCATTGCTTTTCCACGAAGGATTCAACCACACAGCTGCGGAATAGTATTCGACTGATGCAAACATTTTTTCGATATCAATATATTTGTCAGCAACCGGTGGATACCACTAATGATCTAAGAATCTAATCCCAAAGAGGAAGAGAAAGGCCATAGCTGACTGTATCGTTGAAGCGCAGCTTTTGATCGAGGCCTGCAATGTCTTTCGTATCTTGTTCGTCCAGCGACCATGAGAAAAGGTCAAGATTGCTGCGCATGCGACCTTCGTTCAAGCTTTTAGGGATCACAACACACTTTCTCTGCACAGACCAGCGCAAGAGGACCTGTGAAGGTGTCTTGTTATGCTTGGCTGCGACGCTCTTGATCACGTTGTTCTCCAGCAAGGGTGGTGTGTTCTTAGCTTCAGCAATCATCTCAAGATACGAGATGGGTCCGAAGGAGGAGTAGGCCATAATCTCAATACCTTGTGCCTGCACCCATTTAATCAATCGTGGTTGTTGAAGGTAAGGATGAAGTTCAACTAGAAGGAAAGATTTAAGAAAACGAATCGCCATAGCAGCATATGCTTTACCTTGCAAGACGGCAGGCTTGTATCTACAGTAGGTCAATAGGTCAAGAATAGACTGAACGTTGAAGTTGGAAATGCCAATGTTACGCGCCAGGCCGGCATCGACCAACTTTTCCAATTCACGCCAGGTGTCTTGGGTTGGCGAACGCTCGATGATCAACTCATCTGTTTTTGGATCGGTCCAGCCTAGTGTGTTCTCATCCACAAAGTTCAGTGGAACAGGGACTAAAGAGGGTTGGTCAGAGAACTTTCGAGAAATAATGCATACATACAATGAATCAAATAGAGATCCACGTAATCTAAGCCCAAATCCTTGAGCTGACGATCGAACGCGGCTCGCACGCGATCCTTGTGGTGGAAGTTGTTCCACAGCTTCGTGACGACTATGTACAGGATAAGTCATCATGGCAACTCACGTAAATAGATAAGCCAACTTACTGAAGAGGTCTTCACGTTTGACAATGCCTTCTTTGAGGGCCTTGTTAATTCCACGACCAACTTCAACTTCGTTGCCATAAATGGCTGCTCCATCAAGCAGACGATATCCAATTTTTATGGCGTTGTAAACAGCTTCCTCGGCTTCCTCGTTAGGAATCTTCCACAAACCGTAGCCTACCAAAGGCATCGAATCATTGGTGCGGTTCAGTGTAATATGGGTCATCTTGGTCCTTTTTTTTTGGGTGTCAAGTTTGAGAAATCTGCCGCAGTAAAAAAATGAACGCTGCCTTTAAATATGTTTGCACCCTTGAACAACAACGTTCAAACTCAGCGGTCGATAACCGCACTAAGAAATGGTTGGGGTCCCGCAACTCGGTTATGAGCGATCAATTGTTGCTAGCCATTCAAATTTATCCAGTTCCAATAGATGATGTAGCAAGGCCCCTAAGTTTTAAAAATTCTCGTGGATCAGACTATCTTTCCCATGGATCCAATTTCTTACCTGAGACGAGTCAGTTTTTATATGATAGTCAATCAGTGGTGGCATGAGCGGGAATTCTGGAACTGAATTCTCCCACTTCATAAACCCCAATAATGATTAAGCACAGATGTCATTTCGGCTATATGTTTTTACACACAGACCAACACAGAATTACGCACTCCATATTCCTATTTTGTTCAAAGTGTCATCTGTTATCGACTAAAAGAAAGATCCCGAGATGTCCCACCATTTAAAGTTGCCGAACTTACCATTCAGCTTTCCCGACCGAGAGGCAGGAGATATAACTACAAAGAAGCTACTAGTGTAGACATCTACACGTTTTCAGAGTAACACACTACAAGAAGAATTTATACACATCGACAGAGATAGCTGCAGAACACGCCGATCTGAACATGGTCCCTGCTGAATGAGATTGACTTAAAAAACACAGGAACGAAGAGGATGACCGAGGCTGAGTTTTTTTCAGCGGCATAGGTGTCAGCCGATACTCTAAAACTTTTTTTTTTCTCTCTTACTGTTTTTTCCTCGTTCATCTTTGACCATGACCACAAAAACGGATCAAAGTTATGTACGTGGTGTGTCATTTGACACCATGACCCATACAGATCTTCCGAATTACTCGTTCACTCTACGAGGCAAGACGCCTGGTTATAAGCGCTCAAGAAGGTCTCGTACTTTTATGGTAGCAACCGATCTAGCAAACTATAGCGAATATGCTCTTAACTGGGCTACCGAGGTATGTCGCTAGTAAAACTATACAGGCTCCCTCTCATCATCTCGAAAAAAAGGAGGTCATGGATGATGGCGATGAGCTGATCGTACTGCGTGTTGTAACTGTGGATATGCATGGTATGCGGAGCAGTTTCTCGATCTGTGTTTAAATCATATTATATAGATAAGAAAGCAAACATACAGTTGATCTTACGTCACGAGGAGCAGCAATCAAGAGAAAATGCGACAAAGGTGATGGAAAAGATCATGGCCGCCAGTGGCCCAGAAAAGAGAGTAAGCTTGGGAAACGTGTAAGGGTTCAAGGATAAACTAACCATAAGGGTCTTAGGTGAGTGTTATCATTGAATTCGTCATCGGAAAAGTGCAAGAAACGATCCAACATATGGTAAACATTTTTTAGCTTGGTTTCAAATCGGAGAAGCTGATCTTTTCGGTAGATCTCCATGTATCAACCGTCTTTACTGATCGTGGGAACTCGAGGATTATCTGAATTTAAAGGCATGCTGTTGGGCAGTGTGTCCAAGTACTGCTTGCAGCATTCTCCTGTGCCAGTAACAGTGGTACGACCTGATGACCAGATTAGAAAATATAAAGTAAAGAAGAGCCGCTTGAGTGGATTGATGCGGCTTGGAAGCCATAGTAGCATCGCAACCCTGAGCAGTTTCAAGTCAACAACTAGTGAATCATCAAGCGATGAGGAACAAGAACAGCAGCAGCAACAACAGCAGCAACAGCAACAGCCTCTAGATAAGAAGTTCCAGAGATTGTCTCTCATCGAAAGATATGGACGAAGATCACGGTCGCCTTCCCCAGGCCCCGGAAAATCGCGTTGATATAAGCAGCCTAGAATAGCAATTAATCGCATCTGCTTTGTTCACTAGTAATGAAAATCTTCACCTATGTATTTTATTTCTACGATAATCCATACAAGCAGCAAACCTTAGCTTTTTATGGTGTTGTTTTCTGCCTCTTCTATATCTTATCTTGTAAATATTAACTTTTTTCTACCATTGAAGAATCGGGTTTTCGGCTCGTGTAGATGTTATATGCAGACTGAAGTGCATGTAACCATCAGGGTGGCATGGCTTCAGAGTTTCAACTTGCAAAGTAGTGTTGCTGCCGATGTGAGGCATAAGGATGGATAATACCCTCCAGTTAATGCAGTATCGATTACGTACCCCATGTTTCTGCTAGGGATCCAATATTCTTTTTTTTTTTTAAGAATATTCATTTAGGAGCCTCGATCTAAAATTGCTTGCGCTGGTTGCTATATCGCTTTGATATAGCTGACAGCCCAAACCATCCATCATAGCAAGCCATCAAAAACGAAAGTCAGAATGGTTTCCTGATATTGCTTGTTTACTGCAGAAATGTTCACAAATTCGGAACCCAGTGTGCTTCTAGGGTTTAAGCAAGAAGAAGATCTTCCGCTCGATGGTTCAGACTGAGAGACGTGTCAGAAAAAGAAACTGGATTATCAAAAACTAAATCATGGAAGGAATAAGTTGCACTTATTGCACAAAGATCGCATAGGGATTGCATAGGCCTTGATTGTCGCACGAAAATGTCATAAACGTCGTTCAGTAGCCTCAATTCCAAAATATACAACATAGATTAGCTACAAGGCGTATAGATATCGCCCACTGGTCGCAGCTGCAAGGTGTAAAGCACAGATTGGCCTAAATTTCTATGAAGTCGCATAATGCAGTCGCCACTCGCTCTAACGATATTCAGGGTATAACGATCACTTTCGAGATGACCGGTGGGCGCTAGCAGTAAAACATCGTTCTTTTGCTACAGCGATATCCGAACACTTGAGAAAAATATCGTTGTAGCGAGCGCACCAGTAAAATAATGTCCAGGCAACGAAAAGGCCTTGACACAAATGTCAGATTCGAACACACCGCCTTCTGTATGCTGAGAGATGCTCATGTGAGATCGATCAATTCTGTCGCTTTCTATCAATCGATGTCTCCCTGACAAGAAAAAAGAGGATTTGGGACGGGGTCATGAGAACTAAGGAAACACATTCTTTACAACAAATGTAAGATCAATGCAAATAATATTATTTAAAGAATTGTATGATTACAGCCTGTTTTACCTGCTGCAAGACTTTTAGGCTCAGTTTCTTCAATTTTTTTATTGGTCTCTTCTTCTACTTCTATAACATCGAGTAATGATCTTAACATCTTTTTTTTCTCTTCTTGACAATACAAACAGTATCGCTCCTGCTCCACGCTCATCGTCTTCTGTTTGGTTGACTGTGAGACCGTTTTATATTAGTGCTGCTGAAATAGTCTGAAGTATTAGATAGATACCTTTGCTACTGGCGCTGCTACTTTCTCTTATAATTTCATCAATACTTACTACTTCATGAATACCTTGATTCTCTGCCTCTGGTAACATATCAATATTCTGCGTGCTGCAATCTTCCCTGTGCAGTCTATGTCTTGCCCACAGGTCGACTGGAAGAGAGCTCTTTGTCATATTTCGACATATACAACAGATACAAATATCTTCACACTACCTAGAGCAGTAATTTAAAGTAGCGATTGTAAATAAGTTCTTCCACTTTAACTCAACTATCAATCTGACACCTTAATCAACCTGGAATCTAGTGAAAGGACTTCTTCATACCCGGGTACTCGGGTACTGATTATAAGAATACCGAGAACAATGACAACGACCTTACCATTGGTTCTCGTCATGAAAAACTCTCTCTTCTGTCAATTAAGATTACCGATGGTTCACAGTGATAAAGAACACCACTGCGATCAGAATCTTACTACAGCTATAAATACTTCTTGGACTCTGTTTTGATAAGAATAATCGATTCCTTTTATCGAGTTTCAAGGAAGAAAATGTGGGATCCGGTAAGTACAGGATAGGAAAAATTGGATAACAAAAATCGAGTCTCAAGGACTCGTTTCTGTTATCCAATTTTTCCTATCTTTTTACTTACCAGATTCCATACCTTGACAAAGTTGCAGATATTTTTGCTTTTTCCTTTGTGATGGATGGAGCCATACAATGTTTGATCTTTGAATAGGCGTCCACCAACCAGGATTACGCTTTGTATATCGCAATCTTCGATGGCGACTTTCAATACTCTTCTCCAATAGTCGGCAACAAGGCTTCAAAGACTGCATGGTTTGTAGTCAATGAGGTCGACAGTAGCGAGCGGTGGACTCCAGAATTCGATGTCGTACTGGTCGCTATCCTCTTCCAGACAGAAACTGTCAGGATGAGTCTTATCCAGCTCGTCACCGTGTTTTGCGCTCTTATTCCGAATTCTTTGATAGACCCTGCTGGCCGACATCCGCGAGAGCACGTTAACAGCGTTTGAGCTGCTGCGACTCTTGGCTTGATTTTTCGGCTTAAAACAACCGATGACACGTTCTGTCGACCTGCTACTGTAGCAGTGAAGCGGTTCAAGCTCGCGCAGTACATCTGGCAAATTCTGTGGACAATGCTGGTTGACTGTGTTCTGGTGAGTAGGCATATTATGCGCCATAAAAGTACGCCATTTTCAGACACATCTATGCTGAGACGTTAGCTCGCTGTTTACACCATGAATAGAAAACAGACTAAATACCGCCTTTTTTATATTGCTTATGTTAGTGTATGTGATCTCTACCAGCAGTGACCTTGCGCAAGATTGAACGAGTGCCATCAAACCGTCTATGGTATCACGATCGCAACCCAAGTTCTTCCAATTGCTCGCAAACCAACGTGGGCACAACGTATAACAAGAAATCGATCCAGTCAACAGATCGTGCATCTCCGGCTTTCGTAAAAATGGCTACGACCCATTGTTATAAGAACTCTCCATGTACGCATAACATACCTTTAAAAGTTTCCATTGGATACGGAAGCATTACATTCTGTAATGAAACCATTGCCTGTCCAATAGCTTGACAGCGACATGGAGAAAGGAAAAAAGGAGTGTTTAGGGTATCGCTGGTAAGCCAGTTATGTATCTGTCTGCCCAGATTAAGTCCAAAGAGATGCATTTCTTCATAACGAAAGAATAATACACCGTGAAATGACTTGAGGCTACGTATTGTGCGTATTGTTGCGTAGAGATACACATATATGAGATTAGCCAGGAGTCTCCTAACATGGATGGGCTCAACTGGCTCAACAGACTAGTTCCACAAGTAGCATAGAAACTTCCGTTGGATTCGGAACATAATTCCAGATCAAACATAGATCAAGGTAACCTCCAGCGATATGCTAACGTATGCTCGTGCAAGCTTAGTCGCGTGACAAGAATGAGTACCGAACTGCGGGGACAGTGGATCTCTGTAAGTGGTCTATAAGCGGTAATTCAACTAGAAGAATGGCATAAAAACGTATTGACTGGAGATTCTTCATGCACATGCGGAGGATTGTCGTGAGATGGATTTGAAGAGAATGATACAAAGGAAGCTATTCAGCTTTAGTTTCAGTCATAACCTTCCACTTGCTTAAGGAAACAATGGGAAAATACTTCTTACTTTGTAAATGTGTGTAAATTTGCTCGACTGCGATCTGTGCGATTTGTTTGCAGTCTTGTGAATGATAATGCTGAATTTGGCAACAGTCGCTTGTCATGACGTCTAAAGGTCTCTGTAATTTTTTTTATTACCTGAAGTAGAGCGACTAACTTCCAAAAGTTAGTGCTTATAAGCAAGTCTTTTCGAAAGCAATGCATATGTCTTGTATGATCGGATTATTTCACGGAACGTTGCAATCTTCTACAAAAATCGATAGAAATGGCTACAAGCCATGTTCTTCACACAACTAATCAGAAATCTATATTTTCATGATTGCGAATGGCACTTACAAGAATAAGATCTGCATCGGGCGAATCGGCAGGAATGAGTAAGGTGCTTTTGATGCCAAAAATTGAGCTCCTAGGTGTTATGTTAGGAAAGGCAGCTCAGGTGAGGCACGGTTTCCATGCTTCGTTGTCATGAGCTATGTTCGTTCTCTCACGAACTGCGGTCGCATTTTTACTACAGTGACATAAAAATGGACTATTTACATTCTTTTACTCATACTTTTGCTAAGAGTGCCTTTAGAAGGATTCTCGGTGACTTTCGTTATGATAACCGCTGACCACGACGCATCTACTAAGACATACTGCTTTTGGACATTTCTGGTTGGCTTCCTCGTGGATTCGCATAAAATGATATCCTTTTCTGCGTGATGAGATACTTGGATTGTAACGGGCATTTTCACAAATGAAGAACATGGTTTATTTTCCTTGGGGGATCAACACCACTGGAGCATTCGATCAGTTAACAGCTGACTCTCAGGTGTTACCATGGATCTGCCCTATGGATAACGAACAAACGGCTTCTCACAGGTTTAATTTTTAGGCAAACACATCTTGAGGGACATTGTCCATGACTCCTGCCATGAACAGCATCATGCTATAAGTAACGCATTGCTCATGGTCAATGTAAAGCAAATGCTATGCATGGTACCTGTAGCGGTGACATTCATGTTAATCACATAGATTTGGAGACGTGGCAGACAAGCTTTGCGTCACTGTTTCAAAATGCTGGAATATATTGATTGCGGCAATTGACTGATACGTCGATGATTTAGGCCGATCGCAGCCCAAGTATATGATCTCTGATTCTATGCACCTCATTTGTTTCAGGTTTATGGTTTTTTCCACCAAAGTTTCCCGCCTTTTTTCCACCTATAGAGGAATGACATCCGACTTCATGAAACCATTTTGTCCATCATACGTAATGATAAGAATGTATAGTGACAAGTGTTTGCTAGAATGATCTGACATCAACGAAGCCCTATCCCGTAATGGCACAATCCGTTGCCACCACTATTCCACGAGATGGAAATGAGACACTTGTCCAAATAAAGTTAAAGTAGCTCGAGCATTTCTACAATAACCCAAACTTGCCCTTTCTGCGTTGTGTAATGTTTTTTTGAATAGCCGATTTCGAAATTGGCACGCATAAAGCACTGGAAAATCAGTTATTCTCACTTCTTTTTCACTTTTTATTTTTCCTCTCCGTTCCTTTCTTTTAAATGACAGACAATATCACCGTCAGTCTTTCGCGACTAGCCTTGGCACGGGCCATCAAGACTCCAGATACCAATGAAAGTGCGGAGCCATGGACAAAGAGCGTAATATTTCAACAGCCCCACATTACCGCTAAGATGCAGGAAAAAAGAAACCAAAGAGCACAGCCACAGCAACGTCAACCGCAACCTAGATACTCTACCCAGCAAAGATCTCATGGCCAGGTTTCAGCCGTCGCTGGAAGGAGCCAGGTACAACCACAACGGCAACCCGACCAGGTTCGGCCTGGACGTCGGCCAAGCAGCCAAACCAGCGGCAGTCAAGGCGGACGCTCCTCGTTATCTTCGCAAGAAAATACAAGACAAGTTCCGTCCTCGCGCTCCCTGGCTGCAGCCAAAACACGACAACAGTACATGCCAAGTGATGACGACGATGACGATGTTGACGATGAGGAACAGGAGAGCACTGACGACGACGACGACGACGAAGAGCAGGAAAAGGGGAACGGCAAATCTATGCCCGTGCGTACGTTACCAGCGTCACGACCATCATTAACAAAAATACTGTCTAAATCCGTTCCGCCGCCATCAAGTGACGATGATGACGACGACGACGAAGAAGAAGAAGAAGAAGAAGAAGAGCAAGAAGAGGAAGATGACGATAATGAAGAAGTAATAAAGAAAGATCAGGAGAAGAATAGATCCAACACGGCACGTCCTATGTCGACTATGCCAACAAAGATAATGCGACGGTCCAGAGACCGGGAAGAAGACAACGACGAAGAGGGTAAGTAAACCACGTTTTGTGACACGTGTGCTGCAGGGGAAGAACCATCTTGAGAAAGCGGAAGATCCAAATACAAGTACCGATCATATAATCTGATATTTTTTTTTTTTTTTTTTTACTTCCCCGAGTAGAGGAAACACCTGACATGGTGGCGCGTCGAATGTCAACTTTACGGCAACTCGAACGCGGTCCAAGTCTGCATAAATCAAGATCGATGACGGATCTCGCGTTGCCACCCCCTAAACAAGGAACCATTGAGCAATGGCAACAAACGATAGTAGACGCAGATTCAAGTGCCTCTTCCGAAGATAGACCATCGCCGGACAGACGGAGTAGACTTTCCAATTACGACGAAATGGGCGACGCGACAATGTTTTACCAAATGAAGCAGCATCAACAATTACAGCAAATACAACAAATGCAACTCGCACAAATTCAACAGTATCAAGCCATGCAGGTCATGCACCAACAACAACAACAACAGCAACAGCAGCACCAACAACCGATAAATAGAATGGTACCACAAGAAAATCGTAGACAAAACACTAAAAGCGTGAGTGCCATGGACTTAATTAAGCAATATGAGCAAGGAAAAAGCACCGACAATAGACGGAAATCAAAAAAGAAAATCGACCCATCCACTGCTCAGATTGAAGGTCTATTAGGAAGATTACCTGAACAAGGCACACACAGCATCAGTTTTCAGCATCATAGCAATCTTCGCGTCAATCCTTCCCGCAGTAGTCAGCGACCGGATCGAAATACTGCCAGACGCTCGCAGATGCTTCGCAGTGAAAGTGCTCCAATGCCGATGCCGAGCATGTCGACCCCTATCTATGGGTATCCCATGCAGTCACCATACATGGCGGGCACAATGCCTATGATGCCTATGAATATGTCGATGATTCCTCCGACAATGAGCAGCAATAATCTTAGTAGCTACGGACGACGAACAAACGTAGGCAGTGGAAGAAGACGTCAAAGTACAGCATGGGGTCATTGATAGGCTTCCTTCTCTTTTTTTTTTATTTTTCTTTATATTACCATAGTTGCGACTTTCGCTTCGCTCAATAGCAATTGTTGTATGGGAAAGAATTGGAAAAGACACATAAGGAGATGATGAATAATACACCTTCTAATTGATAATGCTTGATCTAGCGTCTTTTGGTACCGAGGAAAGTACACTCCAAAAAGTGCTTGTGTGACTTTCGCTTCGCTCAATAGTAAGGAGGATGGTCGTGTCTCATCGGAACGTCCGAAAGTTTAGTAAATGCTGCGTGTTCGCACATCACACGTCATTTCTTTCAAACGACCCCTTCTAAATAAAATGAGTGCGTCCTCTTTAGAAGCGTTTATGCCATCGTACAGCGGCGATCATTTCAATCAATCATATCTCTTAGAACATCGGCGGTCGCTCAAACGTTGCATATTTATTCGTCATCTTTTGGTTCGGAAAACAATCTCATATCTACAAAACTTCTGAACATCCGCCTAATCATTATATGAAAAAGAATTAGAAAAGACAGAGAAGGAAGTAGTGAATAATACATCTTTTAATTGATAATGTTCGATCAGTGTATTTCGGTGCTGAGAAAAGTTCACTCCAAAAAGTGCTTGGGACCTCCGCTGCGCTCTGGTAAGCACTTTTCGTTCGTTCACTTCTCGTTTGGTATGGCAAGGTGAATAGAAAGTTGTTGAATAGTTTCGGAAGGTACAAATAAGGTGTAAAACCATGTCAGATTGAATGATTATTTGCTACATTCAAGTAAGCTGGCCAGTATATAAGAAGTAATATCATGAATGTATGTGCACGCACACACAGGAAAGTAAGAATGCTTCGAACTCTGCAACCGCATCAGTACCAAACGCTGGCCATGCGTTATGGTCGAAATTGTTCTGTGCCAAGACTGCGTTCGTGCAGCGAGTTGCTAGAATTACAAATATCACATTAGCTACTGTAGAGGAAATGAATAAGATATAATACCTAGGCCATTCACATTGTGGTATTGGGTTTGAGGATACCGTTCGAAAAGGCGAAGAAAGAATGCTTTAAATGTTCTTCTCATGTAGACTGGGAGGTTTGTCGTGACATGTTCAAAGGTATCTACGAAGCGAAAAAACGTAAATATACAACTGCCTTTTTGCCTCTTTGATATTAAGCGCTCACTGGCAGTTATCTTCCCTGCAAACGAAGGAGCCAGGTCTCTTAAGACGTGTGTCTGTGTCGGGAGAGGATAGTTTTCTAATAATACATGAATATCCTTAAAAGGCGTAAGTCCTTTTATGTACCTTCTGATGTTTGTGGATCGAATCTGCACAAATTAAACACGGTCTCAAAAGTTTCTCTCAGGTCAACGCATCATCGATAGGCGGACTACAAAGTATACAGAAGACAAAGAATTTCAGCCTGCTGATTGATCAATTATAGTAACATCATACAAAAGCTACTCTGACATTGGTGCCGGGATCTCGCTGCAATACCATCCTGAAAGCAGCAGTGAAGAAATATTCCTTGGAAATCGGAGGGAAAAGTTCTATCCGGCCCTCGAGCCAACGGCGAATGTGTAGGTTAACGAGAAACATTGCACACTGGCAAGCAGCGGGGTATTCTTCCGCAAGTGCACGAAAAGCAACCTACATTAATGAATTTAGCTTTTGTCCAGGGAAAAACAAGATACACACGCTCTCAGGTGCTTATAGTCCTCTTGCAGGAAATTGGACAGCTTTAGTTTACGCACAAACGAATAATCACGACCAGGCAGGTCGGATAGAGGGCTATGCTGATATCCATATCGTCTCCGACGGCGAGGTGGTTCCTGAACCTCCTCCACCATGATAAAGGCAAAAACGACAAAGTAAGAGAATGAGGACTGAAATGTGGTGGTCGTCCCTATTTTATAGTTCACAATACAAAGAAATCACTGTTGTTGATCTATCACCAGATCTCTTAAGAACCATACCTAATCCGACCGGCATATTTTGGAGCCATAGCTTGTGCAACAGCAAAACCCCTAAACCTTATTGATCTCCAAGCCACGAAATTTGATTTGGCTCCTAAGAAAAGGATCCATCACACTGTAGATGTTCAATCTATTGCACCATAGATCAGACATGTTTAGGTCACGTTTTATTCAAGTCAGACATCAGTACGTCTCTTCATCTGCAGACCAACCTTCACATGAAATTAGTACCAGAGAAAACGGGTAGAACTGCTTTGAGACCGTTTACACAGATTTATTCAAAATCTCAACGTTGTCTTTTCCAACTGTATCTAAGTATTATATCTATACTAACTGAAGCTAGACAGGCGCTGTTTTTCTTCTCGATAATAAATTATGATGATTTGACTGGCAGTTTCCTTTCTAGGCATAAATCCGGATTTATGCACATTCGTTATTCATTGTCCAAGACCACCAGAAACATGAGTGATGAGAAATTTGGAGACCTACTTTGGGACCTACGGATTACGTTTAGTCAAACAAAGTAGAGATAGCTTACTATCTTACGCACTCTATGACTATGATCAGTGTTGAGAATTGTCACTGGCATTGTACTCGTATGCGGATAATGGTCCATCGAGCGCAATTCCACACATATTCGTTAAACACTTCGCACTTGGAAATGTGCCGTCGTAACCGTTTCTATCTCCAAACGCGGAAAACACTGGATTTGCTATCCTCATTATATTAGAAACTCCATCCAGACTCCCCGCTGTTCTTCTGTCACAATTCGTGTGGAATTACGTGGGAAACGACGTTAGCTAAGCCATAACAGGGAAAATGTCGTGTCGAGTAGTACAAGATCCAAATAAAGAGATGCGTACTGCACGACATACTCATTAGAAAACCAGCTAACAAATATCAGCAAGATATATCGTAACAGGTGATGGTGCTCACCGATGGTTCGAGAAAATGGACCAGGTCCTCGTCCGGAATGGAAGCAGCTACGCATCATATTCATCAACTCTCGAGATACTGCTCCGCGGTGAGAAAGTATCGCAGGAAATTCTTCGGATAAGGGGCGCGGTAGATTTTTGATAATTTCATTGTCATGTCCCAAGTATGATCGACTGCACCGTTTGCATTGATATCTATACGACATGATATAGAAATTATCGTGCACATCGAAAACTTTCTTGCAATTGGTCTGTCTGCCCAGCCGCGTACGCGAAAACCTCCAGAGCATTGAGGGCACTTGAAATCCTTGATGAGCAGATGGACTAGCCACACAAATACGCGAGGATAGTAAAGCGGTGAGGGGTCCAATCTTGTTTGGCCACGGAGAGCAAAGTACGGACTAGGTGGTATCACCCAATAACTCTGATTCTGATAGCATTTGGGAATCTTTTTTGGGCGATTGTCCCATTTCATGCTTTAGTCTATCTCGCAAACTAGCCAGGTACTGAACGTGTAGCGATCGATCTGACGCCTCGTCATTACTGTTGTCTTCGCTTAGAGGAAGTCCCTCTGGATTTGATTGCGTTTCTTCCATGGAAGCCAATTCCATTCTATTGAATTCATCAGACGAGCCGGCTGTTAACCGTTAGCATTAATGTATATTTCACGAGAGTTCAGCAGCAATACGTACATATAGTGAGACCAGATGTTGAAGCCGAAGGTGTTGGATCTTGCTGAGATGGCTGGCTTTGATTGCAATCCATTATAATTATAAAAAAATTTACAGATTAGAGTCAAAAGGTGGACGCTATATATAAGCTATTTCTATGAGGAACCAAAAGCATTTGCTTGTCAGTTTTGTTGCTTTATATGGTAGGGATGCACTTTGTTTTATCATATTTTTTTGGCCCAGCGCGGAATGTCCGCACTTTGTTCTAAAGAGATGATTGGGGTAGCGGGTACTCCGCACTTTGTTCTAGAGCTGTCATTCGCTCAAATTGGTCCAGGCATATACTGCCAGCCTCCAATGAAGCCATGTCGGTTCTTTAAACTCGGTAACGCAAACATGAAAAAGTGGGGAGTACCTCTTTCTTTTATTACTTTTCCTGGCCTCATCCTTTCACCGAATGGCTACTGATGTACTTGCACTGCAAGATCTAAGAAATGCGGAACGTGATCTTTTCCTTCCTAGTGCTCATGTACAGCAACAACAGAAATCTTCTTCACCATCACGATGGCGATCATTAGGTAAAAAAAAAAAAAACAGAATAAAACGTAGGAATCTGATCGCTGGACGTACTGGTACCTTCCGAACAGAGTTCTATATCTATTACGCATGTATTGCGGTGGTAGTTCCATATATGATCTATGTGACTTACAGACTGGGAGACGATCAACATCCTAATTATCACAAATTTATGCATTTACTCTCAGACGGTTGGTTATTTGGCAGAAAAGTGGTAAAAAAATATCACCAGATTATATTTTTATCCATTCAATCGATGCCTCTGTCAGGATAATAGCGATGCACAGTATGCGCACTTTAGAAGATACGTCCCCAGACTCGTGTTGATTGTAGCAATTTATCTATGCATAAGCCATACCTATCGACGTCTGTGCGGCTATCAGAATATCCAGTACTTCTTTTTAATTGCCTCCCTGATCATTACCTCAGTCTTGCACGGTGCCAATATGATCAAGATTCTCGGCATTGTGTCTATTAATTATATGATTGGGCGCATATCAGGTCAATCCAGATCAAACCCAGTACTGACATGGATCTTTGGTGTGGGTATACTCTTTGCTAACAGCTATTTTCACGGTTATCCCTTTGGTTCCATTCATCCCGAATTAGCATGGCTGGTAATTTTAAAACTGAGCTATTATCAATCATGGTAAAATTCATTCCAACAAAAAAAAAGGACGACTATACTGGTATACAGAGACGATGGCATGTTCTGTTTAATTTTGTCATGCTACGGATGATTTCTTACAATATGGACTACTACTGGCAGCTGAATACATCAGGCGGCGTCCCGGTTCGTAGAACAATTAACGCTTGAAACATTTCTGACGTGCAAAGACACTTAGATACCTCTGGATCCTCAGTCATTGACAAGCAAGGACCGAATTACCACTCCCTGTACTGCATCCGATTACCATTACCTTAATTACCTCTCTTATATATTTTATATCCCTCTTTACCTATGTGGTCCCATCGTCACGTATAATGACTTTATGTCCCAGGTAAGAAAAAAAAAGGACTCTCTTTGTACCCGCGTGGGGCTCATATCTATCTTGAAGGTGCGCTATCCTCCTAAGATCGATAGACGCTACGTGTTACTATATGCCTTGCGACTTGCTGCTGTGATGCTATTGATGGAATTCACTCTGCATTATTTGTATGTGGTAGCTATTAGTAAAAATCAGGCGTGGCAAGGCGACTCCCCTTTTGAGCTCAGCATGATTGGTTATTTCAACCTCGTCATTATCTGGATGAAGCTCCTGATTCCATGGAGATTCTTCCGTCTATGGGCATTGGCTGATGGCATCTGGGCCGAGGAAAACATGGTTCGTTGCATGAGCAACAATTTCTCTGCGCAACGCTTTTGGAAAAGCTGGCACCGGACTTTCAACCGCTGGACGATCAGGTAAGGTAGAAAGATAACGCGTTGTGTTTATCCATTGAAGCCAATTCTAGGTACATCTATGTTCCGCTCGGTGGATCAAAATACCTGATATTCAACATGTGGATCGTATTTACATTTGTTGCGTTATGGCATGACATTGAACTTAAATTGCTTGCATGGGGCTGGCTCATCTGCCTCTTTTTGGTACCTGAGCTCATTGCTTCGAGGATATTCAGTTATAAAAAGGTAAATTCAACTGTCTAGACAGCCAAGGAGTCTCACGAAAAATGAAAACAAAAAAGTATGGCCAGCAACCTTATTACCGGTTTATGCGTGGTATCGGTGCTGTGGCCAATATTCTACTGATGATGACGGCCAATCTTGTTGGGTTTTGTCTGGGTCTAGATGGCATGAAGGCGATGCTCGAACAAATCTTTGGCACCGCTCAAGGTATAGAGAAAAAAGAACAAGAGAAGAAAACACATAATACTCAATTTTTTTGTAGGTCTGGTTTTCCTTTTTTCTGCGTGCGTATGTTTGTTTGTAGCTGCGCAGATTATGTTTGAAATCCGTGAATCAGAAAAGCGGCGAGGTGATCCCAAGTGGAAAATGTAACGGTTAATAGTATAGAATGGAAATAGCTAAGGGATTTATTTACATCACACTCTCGTTGCCTGTGTACTTGCCAACGGCACCCATTCCCATGATCCTAAAGCCTGTACCACCGCCTTTGAGTCGGACAATACCATCATGGCTGTCCACACCAACTAAGGATCCCAGTTCTCCACGTTGCTCACCGAGAATGACCTTGACATTATCTCGCTTACTGGGGCGGACGGCTTCCAAGTCATCATAACCCAGCTCTACTGTGGTACTTGTATCATACAAAAGAACTTGACAATTTCTAGCAGATGGATTGATGCTAACAATGGAACCGATCTGGCCTTCAGAAGCGCCTGCTCGTTCAGAGATGACTTTGACTTCGATATCCTCAATAGGCCAGTCTTCTCTATCTTCTTCTACAATGCCCCAGTCAGCAAACTGTGTGTATTTCTTTTAAAAAATCGGTCCTTACCTTCGTCGACCTGGTGATAATCACCGCCGGTCGGCATAAAGGACGTTTGCTGGCCTCCGCTAACAGCAGGCGTCGTTGGAATATAGGACCCCGGAGTAGGTGCAGTGAGCATATGAGCAGCAGGTGTCGGTGCGCTGGCTGCTTCATATGGTGTTGGTGCAGTTTCATAGGGTGTTTGTGCGAAATTGGCTGCTGGTGTCTGTGGGAAGGGTGCAGGTGACGGTGCAGCGTTATAAGTAGGCTAAACAATTAATAAAAGGATTAATTTCTTCTATAAGTATTGATGTGATTAGTGCTTACTGCTGGTGTCGGTGCTACTAATGAATGCGCCGCAGGCGTAGGAGCGACGTCGTCATCGTTATATCGGCTTCCCCACATGGGGGGTTTGTTACCCGAGTCAGTGAAACCAGGTGTTTTAGCGCTCATACCACCCCATCGAGGGGTTTCTGCGCCCCACATTGGCGTCTTACTGCCTGAATCCCAAGCAGGCGTTTTAGAACCATCGTTAAATGCATATGGATTTGGTGTCTTGCTGCCAGAATCCCATGCAGAGCTTCTTGATCCATCGGATGAATATGGGTTTGGTGTCTTTGTGCCTGCGTTCCAGGCGGGTGTCCGTGATCCAGAGGCGTAATGCATCGGTGTCATTGCACCATCACCGTATCGTCTAGGCGTTGCTGACGGACCTGAAAATTCATTGGCTCCATTTGCAAATCGATCGTTCTCCACAACAGGGCCGATGGTTCCTCCCTGGGAGTCAACAAGAACCAGCTTGGCTTTATCGACGCTAATAATCTTGCAGTTTGTGTGGAGCTCAACTCTTGCCATCGTATCTGTTGTATCTTTGACGATACCGAGATAACCTTTGTGCGGTCCCTGCGCAATACGAACAGTTTTCGCCACCAGATTGTCACGGCCTCCCTGTCCACGACCATAGAATCCACCACGAGCGCCTCTACCGCGCCCCCGTCCATCATGACCACCTCGGAAACCGGATGCATTACCGAACGGTTGGGGTCTGGACAAATCGCGTCCTTGCTGTTGCATTGGCTACACACACGTCTTAGCATCTCCATCCTCTTCTTACATCATTTGCACTTACGGGCATCGATCGATTTTTTGCTGCGACGCTCGTCACTGACCGCGTATTTGTCACACGAACGCCATAATTTTCTGGGTTTTCACGCGAGTGTAGGAACACGAGACTTCTGTATAGGTGGAGAATAGTGCATGTGCGTTTTTCGCCATCTGTTTCCACCACAGTATCTCCTGAGCGTATGCTGTTACCGCTGGCATCCGTTGCAATGGCTCGTTTACTGTCACGTTTATTTGTGATCTGATGCGGTGCTACGGTGCGAAGTTCTTCGTTCTGTGTCAATACTTTAAATGTATCTCTGTCCACCTTTACGATAACACCAACAGTGTAAAAGCTACCATTAAAGACCGTTAAAAACGTAACAATACATCGTCGTATAACTTACTCAAGTTGTACCAGATCGTGCAGCTCGTAATTGCCAATAACAGTTCTGCCCAAGGTAATCTCTGCAGCTTCACGCAAATCTTTGGCAAATACTTTGACTTCTTTCATCGATGCATCCGATAGCATCGTAATTACGCTATCCTTCACGTTGACAACCATACCACTCTCGTCCTTGTAGCGTCCGTTAATTACTTTTACATGATCTCCCTCCTTAAACTTCTTGCGAATCAACTTAGGTGGTAGAGTCACACGTTTTTCGAAGCCATCCATTTGCATCGACACAATGACGTCGGATTCTTTGACGAATTGGACCACACCAGTGCTGTGAATCATATCGCCTTCAATCACTTCGACTGTATCGCCTGGTTGGAAGAGAGATGATGCCTGTGCGTTGGTTACGGTCTGGTTTGTCAACATGCTCAAATCGGGCATGCGATCTCCTTCTTCTGGGTTCAGTTCTCCTCCTCCAGCGAATTTTGCAATTTCGTCCAATGTCGGTGTCACATCTTCGATTTGGATCGTCGCCACCTTCATGTATTTTTCTAGGTATCCGTCGCGGAATTGCTCACCACCAAAGAGCCAGTAAGGTCCCTTTTTCTGAAGACTAGAAATAAGTCTGCTACCCAGTCGTTCTGGGTTAAACAGTCGTTGCACTGGTCGGGCAGTAGCTCCTTTCTTTCTCTTTCTGCCTGCATCGTCCTCATCTGAATCAAGTTCAAGTCGTGGCACCAGTTTTAGACGAACATTATCTTGCGAATCTGTCACCTCTAACACTTGCGCAAGATCACCCGCATACTTTCCACGTTTGACGCGAACCCATCCACCCAAGGGTATCTCGACGTCTTTTCGTGGTATGTTGATAGAATCAATCATATCCTTTATCGGAACAAGCATAAGGCTGGTATGATATACGAATGGGACGTTTGCCAATGCCTGAAATTTTTTAATTTAGAGATGTTGGCTTTTTTTTTTAGAAAAAAAATCGCATATTCCGTACCTGTTGAACATGTGCTTGCCGTTTCGCTTCAATGTAGACATATCCTTTCAATGATTCTCTTGCGAAAGCCGAGAACGTCTCTAGAGGATTGTCGCTGTATTGTCTATCAAAATAGCGCTTCATCAAGCCGAAAATAATATCTTTCTCTTTGCCTGGCTACGATGCATGCTGTTTCAGCCCACTTCGTCTCCTAATGACAAAACATACCTTGCACTTCACCATCCAAAGATTAGGGTCATTCACACTAGGGAGAAGCAGTTGCTGTGGAATTTCCTCCGAAGTCTTGTACACTTGCTTATTCTGACCACCGTATTTTTGAGTATAAAACGCTGCCACCTGCTCATCGTCCATGTCTTCCATTTCCCGTCTTCGACGATCAAGATCTAAGTGACGGCGCTGAATAGCGGTGGCCGATGGCACTTCCTCTGATTCTTCGATAAATTCATCTAACGAACAACCCGAGTTAATCGCCTGCTTCAAAAATGTTTGATCCACCCACCTTCTCGAGTGTAATCGTCGTCTTCTTCCTCCTCTTCCTCATCGTCATCAACGATGGCCATTTCATCAATGAAAGGATTGTACTTCCGTTTGGCAGGTCGCTATGAGGGATTGTCAAGGTTTAGCATATCTACTCTAGACGCATTTTCTGATACATACGACTTCTTCCTCCTCTTCTTCATCGTCGTAGTCCTCCTCTTCATCGTCATAAGGAGGTTCCTCATCTGGTTCGTCAACGTGGTTTGATCTTCTGCGTGCCATTGGTTTTCAATACCGAATGTATGTGCCACTCAGTCCAAAAAATCCCAAATCGTTCTTGTTCTTGGATCTGTGTCGTCACCTACCCGTCACAATTGCGGAAGTTCAAACGACTTCCCTTTCCAGGTTGGACAGGAACGACAATGATTCGCTGAGAGTTCCCTCTTCCGTTCTGCTGTGCCTCGAATCCGGTTGCTTCTCTCTTGCGTGTGTGCACAGACGAGTGTAAGCCAGCAATGCAAAAACTAGGGATTCCCTGGATAATGGCCAATTGAAGCCGCAAAATATGCAATTTAGAGCCGACAAAAGCACTGTTGTCTACCGATCTTCCCTTGCCTTTTTCTTAGGAGCCATACCAAAAATTGGAGCCATACCAAATTCCCGGCCCGGAGATCAATAAGGTTTAGGGTAGTTTCGATGGGTGTGCGGTTGTGCAAGGTATGGCTCCTACGTCATGTAGTATGCTGATAAACTACTATTGAGGACGTTTTTCTAGACTGTGGCTAGTGAGATTATCTGCCCTAGAGTGTCAAAGCGTGGGCAATGGAAACTTCATTTATATTCGTTGAAAAAGCACGTTACAAAGGTATAGGCCTACGGCTTCTCAGCTTATGTAAATGCCTACTTGCTATGGTCTCCGTCCTTACCGTGTACAGGCTTTCTTTTTTGAACTTCATACTAAGAGCGGATCATGTCTTGCATGCAGACGATGCAAATGAAAAACGAACCATAAGTGAAAGGTGCTTTTGCTGATAATTTTTCCTTCACTTTATCTACCTTCTTTTTCTTCATCGCGTCACGAGATCTCAATGCATAGGCAACGTTAGTAAAGGCTCATTATGAGCGACTTTACTCTATTTTAAGTATACCATCTCTAAACGAAGGGTATTATTTAATATGTCACAGATAGTAACCTGGTCTCCATCGACCATACAGTAGCCATTCTAAGGAACGGAGAAACGGTGTCTTAAGTCAAAGCTATCTAATCCAAAATGAGAGCTGATCGAGACGCGGTAAAGATTTTTCGTCATATCTCTGCATGCAACGTCGATCACAAAACTAGTCTTGTTATGCCATATGATGGATTCATAGCCAATCGCCAATCAAACGCATTTTGGATACCCGGTTACGATCGTTGATACTGGGGTTCTCCACTCGGGGAAGCTCAGTTGGGAGGAGTATAGTCAATTCCAGCCTAGAACTGATATCTGCGAGTACCAGGCGCGAGAGCTGAAGCAAACTGTGGGCAGACTATTGAGCTGCCAATCAAAAAAGGCAGCAGCTAGCATAGAGACATCTTTTCTATAAGTGATGATGTTCCTCTCTCATACACACTTTAATAAGAAAGATCAGGGCAGACTTCTTAAAAGTAGTTCGATGGATATCGCAACTTTTTAGAACTTGTGTGTAATTTTTTGTCTAGTACTCAAGATTCACAAAGGAAAATAGGGCTGGTGTTGCGTATGGAATGCACCTTCGAGGAGACGAAATACGAAATGGAAAATGGTAAGTAGTCGATGCTAACCACATAGACAGCATTCCTGGTGTCATCCCGTCACCTATATTTGATGATCGTGTATACCGTGTAAATCCTGGATTGATTTGCGGGTAACATGTCATTTAGAAGGTGCGGATATACAACACCAATAAAAACACTCAATATGCATAGTCATATAATGCCATGAAAGTAATATGTCATAACAAGAGAGCGGAAATTCTCCGGCTTAAAGATGATCGCTCGAAACAAGGTGCGACAAGTTATGGTGATCATGCGACGAGAACACTAAAATTTGCATGCGCCAAAATGACGTAACGTCAGAATCACAGTGATACCAAGTTACTCTCTGTGTGGATGGTACATCTTGTCCAATTGAGTGGCCATCATTGGTCGGGTACGTTCCATACACGGTATCGGTAAATACAGTGCGTGTACGCAAAAATGTCGTTATTAGTATGCCTATCCTTACTCTGTAAAGCTTCAGTCAAAGGAAGTATATATATGCCAGGCAATCTGCTCATTCATCTGTTTCCTCATTCTCAGCCATGTTAACATCATGTTCGCGCAATGAAGCGACTTTGAATCACAGTTTATACATCCAATAAGGTTATCGTGCATCTTGTTTGTATCAGCTGGTAGACCTTTTAGATTTGCAGTGACCTCCATTATTGAAAAACAATATAGTAGTTTTTCAACTCTAGGTGCTGTAGCCTAATAAGCTGTCAGATCGGGGATTTCCAACTTTGGTATCGTAGATCAATCATGCGAGATCCAATCATGCAAAATTGAATTCTGCAGCACATGTTTCACCGGTGATACCAAACGTATGAGGGTGCTTCACGATCTACTAACAATAATAATGACGCTATGGAACACGCATGCGGGTTCAGGATGATACAATACTTACGTTCTCGGTTTAGAGCGGCATGTTAGTTTGAAGCTATTTATACCCTCGACGTTGTTATTCATTTTTACGATATCTTTTTCGCTATGTCTGAATCAGTAGCTGGAGAATCACTTACACACAAATCCAAAATGATGGGCGCCGCCACAGGCGCACTTCAACCAGTCGATCAATTAAGCAACATTAAAGAGCATGTCTGCGGTTTTCATTTTTACGCTCATGACATGACACGTTTTGTCCATGCACATCATCTATGTGCGCATTTGAACGAAGATTTTCGGCAGTGCGTTATCTATGATTCGCCCAAAGCTGATGCTCGCTTAATCGGCATTGAGTACATCATTTCCGAGCGATTGTTCAAAGGTACAGCCTTACCTTATGATAATATGTGATACATAATCTAACGTACAATTGCAGAGCTTGACGATGATGAGAAGAAGTACTGGCATTCACATGACTATGAGGTCCGAAGCGGTCTTTTGGCGTCTGTGGTGCCTAATGTCATGCCAGAGGCGATTGCCAAACCTCTTGAGAAGCAAGCGATGCAATCCTTGCACAGGACCTATGGAAAGACGTGGCACTTGTGGCAGGTTGATCGTAATGATGCATTGCCTCTAGGTAAGCAGAGCATTGAACATTGCATCATACTGACCAAAAATAATTCAGGCCCAGCTCAACTCATGATGGCCATGACAGATGATGGTCAAATCCATCCAGATCTCGTGAAATGCCGAAAAGAGAGCGAAGGGATTGATGTAGAGAAGAAGAAAGAAGAACGTAAAGACTTCGAAGTATATCATCCACTCGAGGGAGCGGATGCATGGTCTCGTGGAGATTCAATCCAAGTTGTACCTCAGGCAATAACCATCAACCGCGGTCCGGTTGTATGAACACATCGGTTGCAGGAAGAAAAAAAGAAACAAGAAACAAGAAATAGCTTATAGCTTTTGTGCGAAATTAAAAAAGCGGAATAAATATTGCTTCCTTTTGTTCCGATCCAAGCTGTGATGGCTTTTACTTGATGTACCCACTGCGGAATTATGTACAGTGAGCATCAGACGTTTTTTAATTCAGTGTCAAAGTCTAACGATAATAAAGGCATCTACAGAGTAATAAGGGAGGGCAGGAAAAGGGTGTGAGATGAAAAGAATAAAAGAGGAAGTAGCAAGATCAAAGAAATTCGGATGACCGATAAACTTGCAAGCAGTAAAGCTCTGAAACTTGCTTTGCTTTTTTGATCGTCTCATATCTCTTGATATGACGAATGCTTAACATAAAGATTCGGTGGATGAAACGATTGAATCATTTTTAGCCGCTTTTGCTGCTCGATGTACTACTTACATATACTCATATATTTAAATGATTTGTATCATTGCCGAATCGACCGTTTCTTCCATCAGTGTCGCCTTACGCACTGCCGCCATTCTCAGGCAATCTTCTTCACCATCTTCCCTCAACACCTTACGTAGTAACAAAGGGTTCTGTCATTACTCGTTACAACACAGGGAGCTTGCACAGTACCTTATCGATATCGTCTATAATCTTCCCCATGGACTCGGGAAGCTCATTGATATGGACAATCTTGCCATTTCTGGCGAAAGATGCCCAATCGCTTCTACCGAACTTGGTTTCTAGGGGATTTCCAATATTTCCACGGTTTGACATCTTGAGAGACACGTATGTTCTAACCAGTAAAAGAATAAGGAGGAGAGTTCCTGTCTACGTCGGTTTTGCGGCCAGCGCCATCGCAGTCAGGGCATGCGATTACGACCATACGGATGCTCTTTGGCTCTCGTCTTGCTGTCGTTGATATTTCCATATAATCTCCTCCCACAAGACAGATAAGGTAGGGAATGTGGGAATGTCCAGTGAGATCAGAAGTACCGATATTGGCGATCAGTGAAGCATGCTGTCGAGGAAAGAGAAAGGTGGACATCTGGAACAGCCTTTTTTTTTCTATCACTTGTCTCACACCGAGACCGGAACCACTGCGTCATCTAACTTTTATAACACTATGACAGAGATGACTATTTGATATAAGACAAAGATACTATCACCTTCAAGAATAAACACGGGTGACTTAGTATCATGAATGTTCATCCAAAATGTGACCACGTCAAACCATTGTATAGGAGTAACATGTAAATGCTCTTCCGTCAGAGAGAGGGTTTGATTTAAACATGCTGAACATGAGGTGGGCAAATATAAAAGCGGATAAATAATATCCCTCTTCCTCACTGTATCTCTTCAGTTGACAATCGAACATCTGGGAGTAAATAACATCATTTTACAGGATTTTGCGTGTTGGTTTGCGTTGATGGAATATAATTTTTGCGCTGACCAATCGAACAGGTTGCATGTCGTTCCTATTCCAACCCCGGTTGACTCCACTTCGACTCCCGATGTGGTACTGGCTTCCCAAGCCATGCTTTATTCTCATAAATCTTTGAAACTTCTAATCTATCTATCTCTATAACTTTCTAAGCCGCGCATTCGTGGAGTCAAATGGAAGATATCAGCCCCACCAATGTGGAACAAACAAATAACCTTAACTTCACACCCGAGCAATTGGAACAATTACTCCAAGACTTCGCGTCAAAGCTCCGAGCAGAGGATGACCGCAAAAAGCGACCTCCACTTCCAGAAGAAATCGTGGCCGAGATGGACGACACTTCCCCGGCAGACATGCGCTCCAATGTTAAAAGATATATCAAAGATATACCGTCATACGATGGAGGAGAATGGACCAGATCAGAGACCATCAATAAGATTTTCGTCTCAGATCTCAAAAAGTACCAAGTGGACACCTATCAAATCGTACAACAAAAATACAAGAACGCTGACCGATTACGCTTGGCAGCAAAAGCAGCGACCGAACTCTACGAAGATCTCACCTTCTTCGGTACAAACGGAGGAGATGAAGCGGTCTTCGCGACCATTGTGGAAAAAGCTAGACGTTTGGCGATCTACGGGTTCACAAGTGCCAAATCCATTGATAAAGAGGCCCGAGAACTTTCCACAAAGGCTTTACGCCTCCCAGAAAACATCAGATATCTTGAAGAAGACGAAGATGATGGAGGGAAGCGCTTGGCCTTCCCTACCGAGGTGGTCGAAAAGATTAACCAAGCCCGTTATGAACAACAAATTCTTCGCAGCGCACTCAACCGAGCAAATCGAGGCTATGGATACAAAGGACGAGGTTTCTCCCGACCAGGATCTTCAAGTTTCCAACGAAATACCAATAAACAACAAAATTTTTTTGGCAAGTGCCGAAGCCACAACTTCGCCACCAATAGCTCTTCAACCGCCCATCCATCAAACCAACAGTCTACCAACCTACAGTAGACCCAAAAACACCGAATCAATCAAGCTCAACCCACTACGACATACCACTAGATGGGATTCTCCCGGGCGGAAGACTTCAACATTTTTTACCCCAATGGAAGAAATGCGTACAACATCCGTAGCCACTATCCGTTATATCAGAAGGTTATCAGATCCAATGGATATCACCACCTACCCCATGGAAACAACGACAGATGTCACTTTCCGCCGCGGATCAAGAGGCCGTCGATATAGCAGTTCAGAAGTTTATACAAGCAGGTATCATAGAAGCCTCACCGTCACAGAACAGACAATTCCTGTCCAACTTTTTCACAATACAAGAACCAAACAAACGACGTCCGATCTTGGACTGTCAAAAATTAAACCAGTTTGTCCAATGCCAGCACTTCAAAATGGAAGGAATTCCGGCCCTCCGAGATATTATCGAAAAGGACGATCTTATGGTAAAATTAGCTTTAAAAGACGCTTACGTCGTCGTGCCTATTCACGAAAAGTCAAGACCATTCCTCTCGTTTCTACATCGAAATCAAGTATATCAGTACAAGTCCCTAGCCTTCGGACTCAGTGTAGCGCCAAGAATTTTCTCGAAGTTAATGCGATACGCAATAGAACCACTCTGAAAACAAGGGATACGTCTGATGTATTATCTCGACGACATCTGCCTGCTGGGGAAGTCCGAGAAAGAGCTCACAACCATAACGAAAACCGTAATCGGTCATCTATCCTCCCTAGGATTCTTGATAAATTGGGAAAAGAGCGTATTAACACCTTCCTCCTCGCAAGAATTTCTGGGATTCCGCTTCAATACAAAGAAAATGGTGATTACGGTTCCACAACTGAAAATGCAGAAATTACTCGCCCGCGTCAAACAAGCCCAACAACGGTCGACAGTCAGAACCTGCAGATGGATAGCCAGTCTCTTGGGAAAGATGACCTCCGTGATTCCCGCCATAGGCGAAGCTCTACTACATATAGGATATCTACAACGAGATCTGGCGTATGCTTTAAAGGGTTCGGGAAACTGGGAACGCCCATGTTACCTGTCGAAACACAGCCACAACGATCTCAAATGGTGGGAAGACTGGGCGTCGAGGAAGAACGGGCTCCCAATCCACCAAAACTCCACACCGTCTCCGCCGAAGGTAACAATATACGTCGATGCATCCAACACGGGTTGTGGGATCACATCACAGGTGCTACAAACGTCAGGACACTGGACACAGATAGAACAAGCCCAATCCATAAACGTGCGAGAACTGAGGACGATACATTTCGCATTACAACTTCATGCCGAAAACGCCAGAAACTCGACCATAAAAATTTTCTCAGACAGCAAGACGGCCATAAAATACGTGACAAAAGCGGGAGGAACAACATCGCCATACCTACAAGAGATAGCACTAGATTCAACAACTAATCAACGACTTCAACCTTACGGTAGTTTATCAACACATTCCAGGGATTCAGAACATTCAGGCGGATCAATTGAGCAGAATAAAGACACCTCTTTACGAATGGAAACTCCCGAAAAAATGGTTCAAAGTAATTCAACAAATCTGGGGTCGTCGAACGATAGACGCCTTTGCAGCCCGACACAACACTCAACTGAAGAAGTTCTGGAGTCTACACCCCGATCCGGGAGCATTGGCGACGGATGCGTTTCTCCAGTCATGGCCGAGGAAAGGTTTATCCCTACACCCGCCATGGAAACTGATACCACGGGTATTGAGACAACTACAAAAACAACGGGTAAGGGAAGCGGTGTTGGTGACACCCTTCTGGAGAACACAATACTGGTACCTTATGATCCTTTGTTTGTCGAAACAACCTCCTCTTCTGATGCCGATAACTCGGACATGGACTTTAGCCGCATGGAAATTATCAGGGATCACAGGACCCAATTAGGTCTCCCTGCAAATACGACAGCATTTTTGGAAAACAACACACGAAAACGGACGATCGAGGTATATAACCGAGCATGGAAAGCATGGGCCACCTGGTGCAACGCGAGACAGCCTCCTTTCGACCCCAAGACCTACGACTCACGCGTCGTTTTAAGTTTCTTTATGGAAAATCAACATTACTCGCTACAATATTTGAAACTCTTGCGGGCCGCCATCGCCTCAGTATTCCGGGTCATACATAGCACAAAACCACCGATCGCCAGCAATCACTTGATACAGGAATTTTTCGCTGAAAAACAAAGATCTGAGGTCCGCATTCCCACTCGACAACAATTAGAGACGTGGGATGTTAAGATCCTAACAACATACATCAAAAAAAGTACCCAAACAATGAGTCCCTGTCTCTTGACAAACTCCAACAAAAAACGATAATATTATTATGCTTAGCGACAATGTGGCGCCCTCGATCGGACATAGGCACTCTTCAATTTCGGGACGTCTCTTTCACCAAAGAAGTAAACGGAGACACCTCGGGAGTGACGCTCTTCATACGTGCACCAAAGGAATCCCAAGTCAAACATTCCACCTTTGGCCGAATCACGAACCGCAAGCTATGCCCGATAGGAGCACTACTGATGTTCACGAGGAGAACAGCACATTTACGACCAAAACTTCCGGAAGACCACACTTGTTCTTAGCATACGTATCTGACGCGCAAAAAACAAGATCCATCAGCCCAGTAACTGTCGCAGGGTTTGTCCGGAACATGATGTCCGCAGCAGGCATTGACACCGACGTTTTCACACCACATTCCATTTGCTCAGCATCAAGTACGCACGCGGTAGACTCGGGACATGCAAAAGACCAAGTAAAATTACACGCAAATTGGAGTCTGAAGACACTACTATAAACCGACGCATCAAACACACAAGGGCTCCAAGATCACAGCGACGATTTTTTCTTCCACTACGGAGAACAGTACCACATCGCTCGTCTTCGTTTCGTCAACCGTAGGATTTGCGCTGGTTAGACTTTCTGCGTCATAGAAATCAACTTCAGATAATGATGATCTAGCCTTTGACAATGATTACATGAAGCTGAAGCCGCTTCATTGGATATAAATGGAGTTACTTCGTTTGACATCAATATCTATGAGGAATGATGAACCAAATGGGCGGGCAGAATTGCCTCGTTCGTGTGCAGCTACTTTACGTGACGGATGGTGGGAAAGAAATGGTAATGCAGATGTACAAATCTCGTTCACTTTCCAAATCGACGAGAGCGTGAACAGGTAACTAAGCTAGGGCGAGAGGACCATACAGATGATAAACGCTGTGGTAAACAGGAAACTGCCTATTTGGTGATTGAAGAACGACGAACAGCAAAAGAAGCAGCATTCATCACAGGTATAAATGTCCGAACCGCATAACATTATATCAAAACGTACAATCGGATGAAGAATGTGTACCCAGAGTTCAGAGAGAGACTCGTACTAGATATTATGGTAAGCTGACTTAAGCTCATTCGGTTTCTTGTAGATTATATTGGCAGAAATCCTACTGCTATCCTGACTGATACAAAAAGCGAGCTTACGTGAAGCTTTTGAAGACTTGACACTCTCTTGGTGTCAGGATTGCATAGATATCTGGTCAATAAATGTTGCATACATAACGTTCAAGACATTGGAAAAACGTCCTGTAGTGTGGAACTCTGACCGGGTGATCGCTTTGCAAGAGAAAGTTGCGTAAGGCCTTTGCAAAATAAAAATGAGACGGGAGAAGGCAGCAAGACTAAGATGAAGATTTTTATTTCTCAAGGAGTCTCTTATATGTTTCTAAGATATGATCAGGGACACTGATAGTGTGAGACACTTTGTAAACCAGTAACGACGAGAGTAAGAGTTTCCGTCTAAGTGAGTCTGAAGATACCAATGGTGCAATCGCATAATTAATCTATAATTGGTAGCGTAAATAGACAATGATGGCCCTGGACGATCGGTAACAAAAACCAGGAACAAGAAGAAGGAAAACTTGTGTAACTAAAGATCTTACAAGATGTTCATTTGGCAATAGCTGAGACATGGTAAAAAGTTTATCGAAATAAGGCTTGATTGGCAAATTTGCTGGATTGAACTTCTTGTAAGTGTAACAACATCATCGTTAAAGGTGAAGCAGAAATAACGGAGATTATGTTAGACACAAGAAATATAGAAATCGTCATGTAAGAACTTTTTAGTTACATCAAGAAGTAATGTATCACATGGTAGCATATTTGTCATATAGGTCACATATGAGGACATAGATCCACATCTAAAGATCGGCATTATATCCAACGTCAAGACAATCTCAGGAACACAGATCTACTGACCAGGGTCAAGATCACAATCACCGAATGAATAGAACAATAATAAAGACAAACGCGTAAACATATATAACCATCTTTACTTTACATCCAAATAAAGAAAGAGTCTCGAAGGATTTCCTATCTGTCAAATACCTACCGAACAAACTGGAATCCACACTATTCATCATATATCGCTTCGTGAAACATCCTGACGTGTTACCCAACATTGCAAAATAGTGTGCTGTCATCGACTGCCAAATTTTCTTGTGTTGCCAGTCTTGAAAAATTGGATCGGACTCGCTTTCCATCTCATCCCTTTTCTCATCTTTTTTTTTTCTTTTCTCTTTATTGAACATTGAAGACTTATCGTTTAATATGTGCACATTGGTTTCGTTGTTCTTTATGCTCTCTTTAACGACATACAGTGCCAAATGTTATATCTTGCGTAAAAAATTAAAAAAAGCAGAAGATGTCGAGTTAAGAAGACAAATTTCAGAAATGGAAGAGCTGGAAAAAAGTAAGGGTCTATCTTATTAACGTTAACTGACGAACTACACATCAGAACGTCGATTAACTTGCGGTGCATGTGGCTTATAAGGGCATAAAGATCGTCGATCTTACGAATGCCCAATGAAGCAAAATAAAGGTGAGCATGTAATCTTATTGTCACCCATTCAACGCTAAATAATTCATGACAGCTGGTATGAAGAGGAAACGTGGTACAAGAGAACAAACCGAACAAACCAAAGAGGACAAAGAACGTGGAAGACAAAGCAAGAGAGCAAGTTCAAGTAATGCGAACTTTGTTCCTAAGCCTTGCCCTGCTTGCGGCTCCGCCGAGCACAGTAGCGCGCGAGCGAAGTCATGCGCAGCCCACAAAAGATCTACAGAAGAACTTCTGGACGAAACCCTAGG